>BQNB010001810.1:58581-132110 GCA_026074375.1 Tanacetum coccineum | reverse complement strand
GTGCGGGGTCTGTCACGTGGCAGGCCGCTTAGAAGGCGAAAGAGGGCAGTAAAGAGACGGTGAAGTGGGATAAAGAAAACACAAAAAAGGGGTAAGAAGCAACGGATATAAAATTAATGGCAAAAGATGCACACAAAGTGTCTACTCATCATGGCTTGCATGGGATAGAGGTAAATACTATATGATTATCGTTTAGCATAATATATGACCAGGCTCAGAATGAGGCATACAAACCTTGCGTGATAATATATGACCAAGTTGAGAATGAGGCGTACAAACCTTGCGTGGATTGAAAAAGAGCAAAAACTTAGCTGTGTAATTTTCTTTTAAATTCAGAGTAAACCTTTTCCTAACCCAGTGTATA
Organism: Tanacetum coccineum; assembly: GCA_026074375.1. NCBI lineage: Eukaryota > Viridiplantae > Streptophyta > Magnoliopsida > Asterales > Asteraceae > Tanacetum > Tanacetum coccineum. The sequence continues at coordinate 131,746 of BQNB010001810.1, read as the reverse complement.
CTATAATCCACCAAGCATATTTTCAATCCATATAACACATCAGTGTTAGTTTTCTGTAAGGTGATATGCTTCTTTCAAAAAGACAGAATAATGACACAATGTCTAATTTAAGTGCAGGGAAACAGGTAATAGGTGAAAACAAATATGACTTAAAATGGGTTAAAGCCAGTTAAATTCGTTTGCCCCAAATACTTTTTGTCCTTTTTTGTAATAAGTAATTTGTGAATATGATTACAAAATCAGAATTATTACATTATCGATAAAGATCTTTAAATAATACGATTTAGGAAGACGCATGCATAGATATTAAAAATATAGTTGTTTCAACCCATTTGACCCGAATCCTTTACCTAAAAACAATTCTTTAAGCCACACAACAGGTTACAAGAAACTGCAACGCTATGTTACATTTTTCATATCTATTTTACTATAAACCATCGTAAACCTTCGTTTAGTTTGTAATACATCGAGCAGGTTGAAAGTCGTCCGAGTTAAATGATGGTTCCAAAAACATGTTTTATCTGAAATTGTTTTAACCCATGACTCTAACCTGCTTGATTTAGGAAAAAATGTATGTTTAGTATTTGCAGCTACATGTTTAAATAAAGCCGTTAAGCTACATGTCACTGTCACGAGAAATGTAGATAGATTGAGATAGCTCATAAAGGTGGGAAATAAAGGCATAAAATTATACTCGGCACCGGTTATCAAGGGTTGTTAACTCTTATGCTTAAATCGTGGGAGTGGTTTAGATTTTTGTATATCATTGGATAACTATGACCCATTATGTATTCCATAATCAGTGACATGAATAGATGACAAATTATCCATGTTATGTATGTTTCTTTTTGGTGCTTTATAGTTTCAAATTTGATGCTAAAAATAACAGTCAATATGTTTTGTAGAGAATGTTGCGTTGCTGAATGAAGTCGTTAAAGGAAAACGTTCGTGGTGTCGCCAAAGTAGCACTGCAGAAACCTTTATATTCAGTTACTAAGAAGAAGATGATGATGATCTGCTTTGATATCAAGAGTGATGCATGTTTTTTTGTAGAGACTGTTGCATTGCTGAATGAAGTCGCTAATGGATAACGTACAGCGCGTGCGACAAAGCGCATTGCGTCGAAAACCTTTACATCTTCATTTACTAATGTAAACACGATGAGAGTGATCTGTGTTTCGCTAGATTTACAAGGTACGCGTATTTATTATTATATGCGCAAGAAAATTATTAAGAACCGCATCAATCCTGTGTAATTAGTTTGCAACTAGAGTATTGCAAGGTCCTGAATAAATAGTGGTTTTAGAGTCTGTAATTGCATGTTATCCATAATACTACACATCAAATAACGAGTTTTTGACAAACGAGATCAGTTATAAATGAGTTGCTACTTTTTTTAACAAAATTGTTTAAGTTCTTACCCGTTTCTATTATAGTAATAGCTACTATGTTCAATATCTAAATTGAACCATGCATTAATAAACAAGTTAAATTTTCGATGGTCTAATCTATAAATTATAATCATATGCATATATTTAATCAAGTTTTTATTACTATTTATGGTAGCCGTGACCCGTTGCCCACTGCTCACAGTTTCCTTGATTCATGATTGTTATGATCATTTATAGGCAACTCTATGACTCCTTAATCCTATTTTTTTCATTTCCCCTAAACAGTTTTCCCCTACCCATTCATCCCATCGTTTCAGTTTTATATGTCAAAAATTACATGCAAGTAGTTCAGAATTTTAGCACGCAAGTTAGTTCATTTTAGTCTCCCCGTTGTCATTTTACAGGTGCGTGCAAAACTTTCAGGCCGCAGTCTTTTTTATTGTCGAGAATTCGTCAATCGCTTGCCTTGAATTCATTTTTTACCCTTTATTCAATCCATTTTTAGTATTATCACTCTTTTTGAGTATTATAATTTACTTCATAATTTGCAATAGTACAACTTCGTTTTAGTTTTCTTCGTGTGTTATGACTTGGGATGATCTTTAGGAATTTAATATTGCCATTGATATACAACTTTCCTATTTAACTATGATAAATTCTGGTAACTTTGTGTACTGGCGTCAAATTATAGATTTCTTCATGTAACAAACTTTGTTTATTTGTTATTATTGTGTAAAAATTTGCAGACCTTTTTGTGGGTTATGGGCCAACATGTTTATCCTGAAACTGTTGTATTCTATGGTTTATGCTCATTTTGTTTCGCTGCAAGTTTTCTATATGTTGGATTTCTGTATAAATCTAATGAACTTTGTTGCTAATATAAAATATATAGCTTTGTTAGTTGGGGCCATTTCGTTTCGTGGCCTATACGTGTTTTTGAGGGTGTTTTGAAACTTCATTAGTGCCGACATAATACTTCCGCGGCAACGCGCGGGTACAAAAAACTTGTTTTATCCATTTCATACAATGTTCTAAAGAGATTATCTACTCCCATTGCTAGAAAAAGTGCCTTTAGCAACAACTTAAATTTTATGCAACATTATGAAAAAGTTGTTGCTAAACGTGTTTTGTAACGAAAATAGCAACTAACACCAATTGATGCTAATTCGAGGCGTCTTAATTTGAGAATGCAATGGAATTGCTTAGTAGTTGCTAAATTAACAACAAATATTTATGGTCATTTGTAGAAATACCAACTAATTCACTTGCTAAAAAAACCTGCAACTTTTTTAACAATTCTTTGCTAAAACTATATGCTAAATGCACAATTTAGCAATGATTTTCATATTGTTGTTAAATTATTGTTGCTAATGGTATTTTTTTCTAGTAATGTCCTCCCTTCCTAAAATTATAATCTCTATTTTCATTTTAAAAAATTTCAGAATAATAATCATTTTCTTGTGTCAAACAATAAGAAAAAAGTTCAGTCGACGAAATCATATTTGATTAGTTGAAGAGTAAAGTCAACTTTTTTTTAAACTACAGAGTATATGTTTTTTTGTCTGAGATAGATAATTTTGAAACAAAGTGAGTAATATCTTTAATACTTGGATTAATATCCTTTCATTTTCAATTTATGATCATGTACTTCTCGTATTACTACCTCCGTCCCAACTTCCAATATTAATGTCAATCTTTTTTTTAGTATTTTTCAAAATAGTTGTTCACTTCTAAAATAATGGTTGGATTTGTTTAAGTTTATCATATTACCCTTAGTTTAAATTAATATTTACAAACATAAAAGAAAACATTAATTAATTATCAAAAGGTAAAACTGTCTTTTTTTAAATTTCATAAAAACTAATGAAGTAATTAATGCATTTTATTTAACTGTGTATTTTTTGTTTGTGGATAATAATTTTGGGACGAAATGAGTAACATGCTGTAACTTATGAGAGGGAGCAACTTAATGAGGCTCATATTTTAATTAGTGAATGATGGCCTAAGTATTTAGTTTTCATTTATGTGATTGGTTCAACAATACAAAACATGAGAGGGTCACATCCCTTATGTGTGTGAGGTGTGCGAGCGGGAAACAAGCAGGAAAAACTTGACCTACAGGGAAAGTTGGCACCACACTTCATGGGAAAAAGGGGGACCATAAGAAATTTCTCTCGAGCGGCAGTATAGTTCCGAGGGAAATTGGTCCAAAAAGTATCCAATTTGCCACATTTTCCTACTGTCTGCACCCAATTGTTAATTTTCCTATCGAAGGTATCCTACTTTGTTAATTTTCCTATTTAACCCTCTTAAGGAAAGAATTTGACGTGGCATGAGTTAAACTGTTATACAAACAGCCGTTTGCAACGTTAGTCCTTTATACTAACGGTCGTTTGTAATTAACTCAAAATTTGGTTATCATATACACTTTTTTATGCGTTTTCTATATTTACAGTTTTGTATAAGCGCTTTTACATAGTACATGCTTTTTATACACACCTCGTTTTTTATGTCTCACTTTCTTTAAATGCCATGTTTTCATACCCACGTTTTTATACACGTTTTTATACACACATTTTTATAGACGTTTTTCTACACACATTTTTATACACGTTTTTATACACATATTTTTATACACGCTTTTATACATACATTTATATACATACATTTTTGTACACATTTTTATACATATGTTTTATACACGTTTTTATACACACATTTTTACACACATTTCAATACTTTTTCGCGCCTCGCACACGTTTTTAATACATATTTATTCTAACATATTTTTCGCTACACCACGTCTGTATACATGATATCTTGATATTATACATGTTTATATACTACGATTTTAGTAAAATGTGCTTTTTGCACACACTTTTATCTACCAGTTTTTAGTAAAGAAAGAATGTGTATAAAACCATGTATAAAATCGTGTTAATTAAAACGTGTATAAAAATGTGTGTACATAAACGTATGTATAAAAATGTGTGTATAAAAACATGTATAAAAACGTGTATAAAACGTGTACAAATGTGTGTATAAAAATGTGTATAAAAACGTGTGTATATAAATGTGTATAAAAACGTGCACAATAATATGTGTATAAATACGTGTATCAAAATGTGTGTATAAAAAAGTGCATAATAATGTATGTATAAAAAAGTGTATAAAATGTGTATAAAAATATGTATAAAAACGTGTACAAGAATGTGTGTATAAAAATGTGTGTATACAAACGTGTATAAAAACGTATGTATAAAAACATGTGTGTATAAAAACGTGTACAAAAACGAGTGTGTAAAAATGTGTGTATAAAAACGTATATAAATTGTGTGTATAAAAACATGTACAAAAATGTGTGTATAAAAACGTTTGTATAAAAACGTGTGTATAAAAACGTGTTTATGAAAACGTGTGTATAAAAACGTGTGTATAAAAGTGTGTATAAAAACGTGTGTATAAAAATATGTGTATAAAACCGTGTATAAAAATGTGTGTATAAAAATATGTGTATAAAAACGTTTATAAAAATGTGTGTATAAAAACGTATAAAAAATGTATACAAAAAAAGCTATAAAAAGTCTACAAGAAAACAAAATTTTGATTTAATCACAAACGATCATTAGTATAAAGGACTAACGTTGCAAACGGCCGTTAGTATAACGGGTTGAAAGGTAATTAACTCACGCCACGTCAAATCCTCCCCGTAAGAGGGTTACAATAAAAAAATAGCGTAGTTGGATGCATTATTAAACGGAAATAACATTATGGTGTTGACAACTAGAAACGGTGGCAAATTAGATGATTTTTTAGACCATTTGCCCTAGTCCTGAAATAAAATGTATTGCTTGTTGTTTGTGAGTATTCATGCTTTGTGGATATTTTTAAATGGTAGCAAATATATATATATATATATATATATATATATATATATATATGTATATATGATTTTAACTTAAATTATTGCAATTCATTGCTATACTTTATTAATATCATATATGATAATCAGATGCAAAAAATGCTTTTATTTGGTTAGGTAAACTTGTTGAGTGAGAAAAATACAATTATTAGAGTTTTTATGACTTGTGCTCTAAAGGCATTGATGCATTAAATTATCTCGAATGTTCTCTTTTAATAGAAAAAAAACATTATACACTTAAACCATACAATTACCAGGCGCGCCCGGGTAAATGCATTAATGTTATTCCCCCGGCCTGACCCGATCCGAAACCCATGGGTATATTTAATGTGCCACTCCTGCAGTTAATGCTTCCCCACTCGCTTTATTATACCAGATCCACCTCTCATTATCTCTGATAACAACACATACCTTTATACGTGTCTCTCTCTCACCGCTTCTCCCTCAACTCTTTTTGAATCCTATTATTATCCATCTCAGATCTATTGCATCTCGCTCTCTCTTTCTCTCTGTCTAAAACATCTGGATTTTGAGGTCTTGCTTTGGATGTGGCTTGGGTGTTCTGCATAATGGCAGAACAATATGGGTGCATCAGTCTGGGTGTTTGTTTCACTTTCTGATGGGGGTTTATATGGTTTGCGTTTTGACGTGGTTGTTGTTTTGCATGTTTGCTTGAATGTAGGGTAAGTATTACAGATTTTTATTGTTTATTATTGTTTGGTTAATTTTGTCTTTGTTAATAAATTTTGGGGTTGATTAGTACTGATTGTTATTTTGTTGGTCTAAAATTTGTATCAGTAATAAATTTTTTTGATAGGTTTGTATAATTTTGTGCTTTTTATGAATTTTGGGGTTGATTAGTACTGATTGTTTTTTTGTTGGTCTAAAATTTGTAAGAGTAATTTTTTATATATTTGATTTAAAAGTAGCTAATTAACTGATTTGTGATTAAAAGTGACACCACATGTTAATGATTCTTAATAATGTAGGTGTAACTTGGCTAATGGGAATGCTGGATTGATGTTGACTGAGCATGAGATGCTAATGTATGATTTGTCATTGAAATTGTGGGATGGTGATGGTAATAAATGTTTCGGGATTGCATATATATTGTGCATATGCAGTGTTTACCGGATGCCCGTAATTGGCGGGGTAGCACACCTGGACTGTAGCCGCGCAGCCATGTGCGGCGTGTTTGGTATCCACGTCTCTATTTGCATTTCTATTTTGAAATGTTGGCTTTCTGTGACGGGCATCTCATTTGGTATTCTATTATGATGTTTTATATTGTCGTTAGCTGATTTGATATATAACTTAAACCCCCTCATAGTTTCGGTGGTGTTGATTGAGGCTCAGTACTGGGTTGGTATGATGGAGCGGTTCAGTTTTGCTTATGTTTTTAGCTTAGCAGAGGATGTGATGACTCTACACGGCTTTCATAAAGATGAGACCATCTGTATCTTGGTGAGGAGACCTATTATGGTCGCAACCATGGCATACGTGGCCCTCTTTATAGTGTTAGCATGCTATGAGCCTCATCGCTTACATTGTAATTCGTTCGCTATGCTTTACACCATTCGCGCTAAAACGCCTCGACCCAAAAGGGGTAGAGTATTACATTTCGGTGTGAATCTAGATGTAAGGCATACATAATCATAACACAAGCATAAACAGCGGAAGTCTTAAATAAATAACCAAAGGAAAATAAGTCAACATGACTTAAGGTACATAAGTTCTTAAAGGACCAGACTTTCCACTCTCGAATAACCGAAATTAAGACGTATGTCTCGAAAAGTAACAAATCATATATCAAAACTAAGATCTCTAGGGTAAGTCCACACTCAGCACTCATATCCCGAAAGCAAACCCCAACTCCTAGCTTAGATACCTGCAGCAGGAAAAGAAAGTGCGGCTGAGCTTACAAAGCCCAGTGAACAGATATATATAATCGAACGCAAAAGATAACGGAAAATCAAAGGATACGATATAAGGTGCAAAGGATATCACAAGACATGATCAAAGGAATACAAATATAAGGTAAGACAATCGAAGTCAATTCATTTGTTTAGGTAAGATTGAATCAGAAAAGGTAAGATGAATCAGAAAGTCAAATCAAGTCCAATTACCAAGCCCAAACAAATCATATCATAGTAACCATGAAGTCGCAAGCTCCAAAATGTGAAAGACGTGGATTGCACCCAAACATCAGTCACCAAATATACATATATCATAATGTCATAATCCATCAAATACAAAACAAATCTAGGATGCATCCATACGCCCCTTAAACAAATAATAATCTTCATAATGCGCATATAATATCAAATGGGGGACGGTGTGAGAAATCACTCACCCACACATGAGTCATGCCAAAGGTGCATCAATGACACGGCTATGTTACCTTCATGGCTAGGAAACAAATAGTGGCTCGGGTCTTAAACTGAAGGGTTCAAAGCAAAGTCATATCAAAGTTTATTTCAAATGGATCATAGCAAAGGTTCAATGCCAAAGGTTCAGATATCAAAGGTAGCATAGTAGGGTTCAAATAGAACATAATAACAGATCATATAAGAGAACCAAGATAAAAGGCTCAGAGCAAATGTAGCAAATCACATAAGTAATCAAAGATAGAGAGGAATATGTCATGAGAAACCTTAACGATAAGGTCAGAATATCTGTACCTTATTCCGAAGCAAAGCAATAATCAAAGAAAACACCACAGGAATATCAAAATCACTCCCTCTTGACCGAACCTAAAGAAATGATGAATTCGAATTACAAACCATTCATTTAAGTTATACTTTCTATTTTTAGTAACTTTCCATTTTTAGTAACTTTCCATTTTTAGTAACTTTCCATTTTTAGTAAGTTTCCAAAATTAGTAATATTCATCATTTGAGATTCTATTAAGTATTTTGAATAGTTTAGGGACTTAACATGTCAACCTTACAAGTTTAGGGTTAAATATGACAACTTTCCATATTTTAGGGTTTAATATACAAAATCAACAATTTTCAAGGTTAAAAGTGTAAATATCAAAGTTTCACATTTTATTCAGATTATACCTTCCATTTTCTGTATTTACAAGTCAAACCCTTAATTTACACAATTTACATATTTAGCCCTTTTTGTTTATTAATTATTTAAACAATATCTTTAATTATCCATAATTACAAAACAAGTCCTTATAGATTCAAATATGACAAATTCTTTAATTATCCATAATTACAAAACAAGTCCTTATAGATTCAGATATTAATTATTTAAACAATATCTTTAATTATCCATAATTTACAATTTCAGTCCCTCTATTTTAATTAATTAATTTCTAATTACTTATTATATGTAATTAACCATTTTAATCCAAAATAATATCAATATGACATTTTATACCCCCCAACTTATTTTATACAGATTATAATAAGTATAATAACATGTTTAAAATAGACCTCATAGTTTCAGAAATTACAAAACACCCCCTTATACTTTAAAAATCAATTCGGCTAACTAATAAATCAACAAAACCCTAATTAAATTTTTCCCAATCACAAACACAATTATTACCCACTCATTAGCATTAATTGAACATGGAAAAAATAGCAAAACCCTAACCCTAATTCATTTTAATAATTTTCTTTCCTTTTTCCCTTTATTCGAAAATCGGCAAACATAGATAAATCGCAAATAAATATTCGAATCCTTCTTAAATTTTTCCAACAATTTATATGAGTCATATATGATATAAACAACCTTAGAAAAATATAAAATTAATTTTACAAATAGTTTTTATGCCGATTTCATAATTAGCTAAAAATTAGGGTTTCGAACATGTTTTAATTTATAAAATCAATATAACATGCATGATAATGATGAAAAATGAGATACAAAAACACCCTTGATGATCCTAGATGGTTTGATGAATTTATAGAACTCGGTTGTGTATTTCGAATCCAAAACAATTACCACGATCGAATCAAGCAATCCACGATCTTACCACTATTTTTCCCACCTCCTTTGATCTCCACAACACCTTAGAAAAATGGTCTTAGCCACTTGAAAATTTTGGATGCCGCCTCTTTGGTTTTTAGGGTTTCGGTGGTTTTTCTTTTTAGGGTTTAATAAAATAAAAATGCATAAAAGAAATATACTAGGTATTTTGGCCGAATTTATGGGCTTTCAAATATGACTAAATCAGATTTTTAATCTTGCCCAATTTATTTTGTAATTATCCTAATTTATTTTATTTAATTTGTAATATATAAATAAATAAATATACATATTTTCGGCAAAAGTATATATACATAAATATTAATTATTTTTCTTACAAAATATAAGGTATCTTAATCTTACATAAATTTCATAATTGTCATATGTTGTATATTTATAATTTCTAGAATTAAAATGAACTTTATTCATGCTTTTATGTATTTTTCTTGCATTAGGGGTATTTTGGTAATTTTACACTTGTTGAGATTTTTAGGTTTTACACCATCGCTAATTCTATGGTTTTATAATGTGATCCGATTGTTGTTTGAGGGCTTTTGTTGGGAAACTTTGATAATGAAATACGTCGTGATGATGAAGTGTAAGTGTAGGCGATATCGATGTTTAGATAGCTGATATGTATCTTGGTTGGGTAACTCAGATGGTAACTGCTACCTAAAAAGGTAGCGTTTGCCACTGTTATTGCATCCATGGATTATTAGCCCAAACTCAACTTCCTTGCCGCATATGTGAGCCTCCTTTTTGAAACAACGTCACTATAATTTTATAGAACAATGTCGTTAATTATAAAACCATACAAAACCCAGGATTGCCTGGGTAAATGCATTAATGTTACTCGCCCGACCCGACCAGATTTGAAACCCATGGGTAAAATATCTAATGTGACACGTTCCCCGCACCACTCTTGCAGTTAATGCTTCCCGAACCGCTTAATTATACCAGATCCACCTTCGTTGCAATTACTTATACTTGCTACGGTGGGTGAATTTGAAAGTTACATTTGTTTGTGGTTTGCGTGTTTTACCGTCACGTGTTTGGGAAAACAGATGGATAATTTCTATAAACTATAATATTTCAGACCCCGCCGCCTTTTCAGGCGGTTTGCGCGTGATCCAGGTGTACTCCGTTACTCTTTTTACTTGATAAGAATCGGATTTTAGAAGGCCGTGATGAGTTCAGGATGTCTTGATTTCACAAAAATCTATTTGCAAAGTTTTGGTAACCTTGAAACGGTGTTGTTTGAAATCAAGGTGGAGAGAACGGTATCTTGGCAGGGCGTTTACACTAACGCAACCATGATGGTTGTTTTCGCTCTGTTGTTGGCAACATACATGTATAAAAGGGTGATGCAATGTACCAGGCCTATATTGTGGTTGCATCCTTGGCATGTATTTAGTATTGATTCTATGTTTGCGTTAATGACCTTTTATTTGGTATATGGGAAGCAACTAATTGTCTGATATTTCTCATTTTGGTGCAAACTTAATTTTGACATTGGGTAAAAGTGGTTTTGCATTTTGGGAAGGCAATTTATCCTCAATTGGTATTTGCAACCATTACGAAGTCTGATGTTCACTGTCTGATTGTATAATGAATATTATCGTCGTCACTTTCATTATTAAACCATACAAAACCTAGGGAAGCTCGGGTAAAAACATTAATGCAACCCGTCCCGGCCCGACCCGCTATTTGACCCGCAATTTAATTACCCAACCCATTCGTCACTTATGTTTGACATGTGCTATACGTGGTTTCTGAGCGTTTGCTTTGCTGAAACGTTTCTTTGTACTCACGTGGTCGTTACTGTTAATGAGGACGGTGGCTGCTTACATATGCTTATTGACACCATTTTGAATGGTAATAGACTGTGATGAACTTAAACGGGTTCGATAAACGCTGTCATTGTTCGCGCCTTGGCGAGGTAAACCATTAGGTTTGCAGATTTGGCGAACATATCTGGTTTCTTTGATTTTGTTTCAAAAGGTGATGATGATAATTTTACGCGTTTATATTTTTTTGATGCCCGTGCCTTGGCGGGGCGACCATACATGTATTATGGTTGCAGCCATGGCGTGTATCTGGTATCGATTCTATGTTTGCATATCTGAGCCTCATTCTTTACTGTCGCATTATTTCCTATATACTATACCGCATCACGGTACACGAAAAAATAGTACCTTTTGGTGTTAGGCTTCTTTGGGGCCATCTTTTATAGTCCAGCCTAGAAGTCGGCCTGTATCGTAACTTCTATTTTCATGTAGTATGAAGGTCGTCAGTTCTTTTTCTCTTTTGTGTTTCTTAACGGGTTAGGTTATTATAATTTTGTCCTACTTATTCTTTCAAGTTATAAAGCTAATAGTTTGACCTTTGTTTTTGTTTTCTAGGCAGAGCACGATCATGCCCGTTCTGCAGAAAAACTCTAAACATAAGGACAAAACAAGTTTGCGGGTCGTGGTGGGTAGACACGAAGATTAGAGACCAAAGCTGAGACAATTTGAGGTACATGTTTTATCTTGTTTTTATCCACTGTATCTTATCTATACTATATTATCTTGGAATATGTTTCTGATGGATTTTTGTGATTTTGCAGATGTTATTCATGGCGGTAAGCAACTATACCATGGTTTGTTAATCTAACCATTGTATGGAAGATCATCAGGCATCTGGATATAAGAGCTGAAAATAAACTGAAGCATTTGATAGACAAAAATTAGAACTGATACGTGATAAGTTTGTTCAAGCAACTTTAGACCTGAAGATCAAACTTTTGCAGGTATCATTCCAATTTTCTGTTGTTTTTTGTCTTTTTATGTTTGCATACTTTTCGTATATATAGTGAAAAAATGCAATGTTTATCTGTTTTAATCAGCGGTTTCATGGAGAAACTGCTATATATCACAATGCGATTTATCTGTTTTAATTAGCGATTTCAGCTTCACACCAAACTCAAAATCTGTTTTATCTACATGAGGTATTCATTTGAACTTTACCATTGTAGATGGTTCACTTATTTGAAGTCTGATTTCAAAAAAGGAGGATGGACACCCGAGGAACATACTCTCTTATGCGAGGTAAAGCTGTACTAATTTTTTTCCATATTATGAACATACTGAAATCAACATCCTGACATCATTTATCGCAAGTCAATAAAATACATTCCATAATAAGTATATAACACGAGAAAGTGAAAATCGGTAATAGTCCTTGGAGGTGATTGGGACCACTATTACTTTTATTGGGGTGCATACTGCATATTTGGGTTGGAGTTCATAGCGCCATCAGTCACGTCCTTACAGTTAGGAATAATAGATAACATCATGTGATAAATTCCCATGAATTAATTGCTGACTGCCATAAGATGCTTGGCAACACATGAACTAAGATAGCGAAAGTGGTTCCAGGCAGGTAAATAATGTTCTATTTGATTGACAATTCTGCAATGAAATTCTTAATTTTTCTATCTGTTTATGAAACAGGACGGATAATATGGCATCAAAGAGAAAGTGACACGCTGACAAAAGAAGATGATCCTTACGACTTCTACTCCAGAACCGTTTGCATCTGAGATTACCAGTCTCAGGTATGAAATTATTACTATGTTGTTTTAATTGTTTGTTTTTAGACTAGATTATTTGAGGTGCTTAACAAGTGCTTAACAGCTAAGCGAAGGATTTTATTACAAATATACATTGACACTACTAGTCATTCTATATAAATAATTGAGTCATATTGCTTTTTGAGCATCATTATCACAGTCCTCATAACAAAATTTTCAAAAAATATTTTTAAATACGTCTTCCTGCGAAGTTTTGCATCCGTGTAAGATTTGGATGCCAAGATGTAGAATCAGAAAGTGTGCATCATAGTTAAAGGTTTCTAAAAACAACAAGTTTATGTATGACAAGTCCAATGGGATCGAGAATCTGATATTTATCCTTTTGGCAAATCCTATCGATTTATGTTTTGTTCTCATGAACATTAGTTGTAGAATTTTAATTTCAGTCTTTAATTTTGAAATTCATGGTTCGCCAAATTTGAGAATAAAACTCAATTTAGCGGGTCAATCTCTCTTCTAGAAAATAATGCTGGAAGGTGACCAATTTACAAACATAGAAACAGATGTTTAGTATCTATGGCAACACTTTGTGCTTACACCTTACACGAGGTAAAAAAGAGAAGGTGAAAGAACACAATAAGATTACTATCATTTCTCATTTGTATTCTAGATTGATACAAGATCAATAGTAGTACAACGTTAATATTTCATAATGCAAATAAGATAATCATAAAAAAGGTAGTTGGGTATTTTGACTTTATCTCAATAAACAACTTTTCTTGAATAACTTTTAACTATTTTATCAAATATCAGTTTTTAGATATCTCCCCTACCGTTTCATATTTTTACGTAGGTGTTAGTACTGGACTATATTCGTAGAATATTGACCAAGTCATCTTACATAGTGCGTAAAAGATTTGGTGTTGGAAGTGGTACTGAGATTTATAGATAATGCTACAAGCTGTTAATTTTTAGAATAAGTTGGTAAGCAAATCGAGGCACTATGGATAGCATTTGAGACATAAAGATTTTAGATATTATTATGGAACTTAAATGTTAACAGCTTATGACACCCATTTGCAACAAGTTTGGTACAGAACTGACCCACGATAATTAAGCCCGACCCGTTGAACTGTGTGCCTAGAGGCTTAAAAAATCTCTTTTGTAACTGAATTATATGCAACATTGTGATTAGGGATCCTGCTTTGGTTAAAAAGATTGAAACTAAACTGCCCTTGAAGTTAGAGCTACTGCATTAACCTCGAATGTGATCAGGCCATAAAACGTACAAGTTTTGTGCTTACAAGTTTATTATTCAATGAAGGATCCTAAATTTCTAGATGGAAGATAAGCTAGCATCATTTACAAAGGGAAACACATAGGATCTTTTGGCATTGTTCACTACGCTAATATGTTTCAGTACTTACCAGGCCTTATGAGATTCCTGGACCAGGAATTAATGCTCCTGTAGCAGCCCCTGCACCTGCAGCACCTGGTGGAAAGTATGTCCCTAGGTTCCGTAGAAGTGAGCCATGAGCCCAAGCACCTCCTCCGCCTGCAGAATCTGATAGATGGGGTACGCGTAAGAAGGATGATCGTGGAGATGATCGTGCGGCGCCACCGAGTGACAACTAGCGACCCAGGTTTTCATGGTAAAGGGTTTAATTTTGTTTTATGAGCTATCCCCAAAGGTTGCTTTTAGTAACAAGAATGTAGAATCTTTTTAATGACTTGATTGAAGCAATAATTCTCCTTGCAAACAGCTACAAATCTTAAAACGTGAGTTTTGAAACTTTATGTTATGTTTATTAAGACATATGTTTTGGTAGTTACAAATTTATGGTTGAATGAATCATGAAGTCCCGCAGTGGAGCGCGGGTTTACCAACTTGTTCATCATACATTGTTTGGACTTATAAATAACTGTATTTAATTATATGTTTAATTTAAAAACAGAAAAAAAAGATAATCATTTAAACCAATGTCATGAAGGCACTTATTAGACAAATCTTAGTCATTTAAGACTGCACTTGTTACTACCTTCGTCTCAATTTTACTGTCTTTCTTTCCTTTTTAGTTTGTCTCAAATTAACTATCTAAGTACTATATATTGTAGTTGGAATTGATTAAGTTTACAATATTAGCTTTAATTAAAATTGTTATTACAAAATAATATAAAATATTATATAATTGTCAAAAGAAAAAACTGTCTTTTTTTACTTTTGCAAAATTTCCAAAATTAATATAGAGAGAATTGCAAAAAATGGTCCTTGTGGTTTGGCCAAATTGCACGTTTGATCCGTCGAGTATCGAAATTGAAAAAATTGTCCGTGTGACAAACCTTTGGTTCCACTTTTGGTCTTTGATCGAACTGAAATGACCAATATACCCCTCTGTTCGATTTTTTTGATTTTCCCATTTTATTTTTTATTTTTTCTTAAGTCATATTCATCATCTTCACATTTTATTCAACTCTATTCCAGAGATTTATAAATACAAACAAAAATACTCTTTTAAAAACACTATCAATTATTCAACCATTTTTCAGTTAAAAGCATCAAAATCTTTTAAGAGTATATCTTTATTCACACATTTCAGTTTATCTAGATTAATCAACATCTTCCACATCTTTTACCTAGAATTCTCTTTTACCCAAATACATGTGTGAAAAAGATGATTTCACTCTTGACTTACTTTAACAACCAACCACCACCGAGACCTATATCAAGATCTGAGATTGCATGCATCATATTTCTTCAACCAGACATCCAAATCAGCCATATCCATTCGAGACACAGATCCGTTCGAGACCCCAAATACGAAACTCAAATCCATTCGAGACACAAATCTTGATTGTTCTTTTGTTTCGAATCAATGATATGGAAGATGTTTTACGCGTTGGATTTAAAAATGGTTTGATTTGGGTTTTGTTTAGATTTAAGGTATGTTATGATTTTGGATTCGGTTAGTGTTAGGGTTACATAATTAGGGGTTTTTGATTTGGTTGACTGCGAAATATGGGTGAGAGTGTGGCGGATAAATGGGTGACCGTGGTTGTTAGGCGGATTAATGGGTGGCCGTGGCGGATGAATGGATGATTGGGTTGTTGTTACAAATTTGGATTCAGTTAGAGTTGGGGTTACAGATTTTGGATTCGTGAACAAAAGTATAAACTCGATCAGTTGGTTTATAATTTTTTCTTATGACATGTTAAAGTCAAAATTGGTAGGTGACAACCCAGATGGATGCTTCCTTTTTCATGGTGGATGGATAATTAATTTGTTGGATGTGTTGTGTTAATAGATTGATTTTGTGATAAGTTTATTTTTATAGCATGTGACGGAAGATGATGATGATATGAAAAAGTTAATGAATTTTTTAGATAGTGGGTTTAAAGATGATATTTTTTGGTTTCTTATTAAAATCAAGAGTAAATTACACCGTTGGTCCCCAAACTCCACCCTGTTTGCCTATTTGGTCCCCAGATAACGAGGACTCTCATACGGGGTCCCTATTTGACACTGTAGTTACTCGTTTGGTCCTTGGAGCTCCGTTATGGGTAACGACGGTTATCTTTGTCGTTATCATTGCCACGTCGCCCTTTTGTTGAAGGGAACAATCGTATTTTCACTATTATTTTGTGTTGCGTCGTTGGTCCCTGACTGCTTTGTCAGCACAGTAACTATCACTGTTCCTTTATTTTGTTGTTTTCTTATTGCGCGGTTGGTCCCTGAGGCGGATTTCTTTTCTCCTTCCCGCTGAATTACATTATTCCCATGGCATGGTGAGGGAAATTTTTCTCCCGGCTAAATTACTTTATTCTCGCCATTTACAATTAACCGATGATGATTGTTAACCTTGAATTAATATAAATACATTGTGTATTTTGTTTAGGGATTATCATGTTTGATAAAAAGTATTAATCAAATTAACTTGAAAATTTAAACTCATTACAACAAATTACTTCATCATGTTGTATGGGAGAGGCTTTGGACAGTCCTCAAATACCTTAGTGAGCCATTCGAACAATAAATTCAAAGAAACATTCTACAATGAAGGATAATCAAACACTTGCATATGACGGAAAACCTATGATCAACTTGTTTAGCTCGCATATCATACATTGCAAAAGGCGGAATGAACCCATTATGGTAATCATTAGTAACTTGATTAGATCCCATATCATACATATCACGCAGATTCTTTGATATTAGGTTGTATTCTACAACCTTTCCAGACAAGTTGATTACTAAAAAAGAATCATCTTCCTTTTCTCCCAAAATAATGCTCCAAACAGTGGACCGAATCGACCATCCTTCAGGAAGGGGAGTCATAAAGTCATTGGTATCAACATGGTACCTAACCGACCAAACAGAACTCCCTTTCATCATCTCGTAGATAGTAAACTCGCTAGAGCCAAAATCGTCTCTATGGACAAGAAGCAAACACCCACGCGAATCAAACAATTTCCCTTCCATATGCAACATGTGAGGTATTTGTATGGTTATTATCATTGTAAGTATATTGCCATGAGACTCGAAGAAGTTTCTTCCTTGTTGCAAGCTTTGAGGGATTTGTATGGTTGTTATAATTGGATTATCGTGGTATTTAATATTTAGCTTGTAATGCGTAAGCTGGCTATTCTTGGTTTCTAGCCAGTGTAAGGCATTATTCCAATACATTGCACTGTCAAAATGTAGAAAAAAGTAGTTAAATTGCTCATTACACAGGCTCCAATTGCCTTTCTCTGAACAGTAAATTTGTATAACAATGTCAGAACATGTGCGCCCAGCACGCACCACTTTGTAGTAAGGTGATTTTGTAGGATCAAATGTCAACCTCAATCCAGCACATCCATAAAAATTGGAATCATCATTCGCGTAATCTGGTTCCGGAAGGATTTTAAACAGATTAGTGGATGGATTATACACGTAATCAAAAGCATGCCTTCGTGAACAAATACACAGAAGCAAACCATTACAAGATTGCAATATCTTAACTTTATCAGCTTCCTCAATGGAGCCAAGAGTAAAGGAGTTTTCGATAGTGTATTTTCTTGAGTTAATCCTGGGATCTAACGAGACAAAATCACAATTAAATGAAGATCTAATGTGATTAACAAAAAGACCAACAGGAGAATCCAGGCTTCGAATCTGGCTGCGTTTAAGGGTGAAAGCAGGGGATTTAAGAATTTTTAGCCATTGTTTTGAAATGCATGTAAAGAGATGAATACAGAGAATAGGTAATCGGATAAAGATTTCAATTAAAAGGTCATCGTTAGTAAGGACTTTATGTGGTGGTGCATAGGTTTCTCGAGCATTTGTGTTGGGCTTCTCTGACATCATCACCAATATGTAGTCAACCTTTGATGAAGTGAGTTTTTAGAGAAGAAGAGTTAATATATTGTTGGTTATGGATGCCTTAATTTACACTTAAATAACAAAACCCAGATGAGTAGATGACAAGCTAAAACCAAGTTACAAGGGATGAAATTTGTAATAGTACTTTTTATTTTCCCGCAGCTTATGATGTATCGAGCCGTGGGAGTAACAGTAAAGGCAATGCAGGTTACTATTACACTATTTATAATGTATACGTGTATGGTATATATCTTGTTACAACATTTACTTAACTTATTACACTGTTTGGGTTGGTTCCTGTGAGGATTTCTTCATCTCGGTCTCCCGCTAGAATCTATATTTACACACTATTTATGGCTGTTAATTTATTTTCTATTACACGGTCGGTCCATGTGAGGTTTCTTTTATCACGATTTAATTACTTTAATGCGATTATGGTTGTTTATCATGAGTATAGTGTGTATTTTGTGTGGGTATATTATGTTTGATAAATAGGATTAGTCAAATACATTGAAAATTTTAAACTTATTATAACAAAGTAAAGGAGAGGCTTTGGATAGTCCCCAAATACCTTAGTGAGCCATTGTATCAACAATTTAAAATAAACATTCTATAAGGAAGGATAATCAAACACTAGCAGATGACGGAATGAATTCAAAAAACTTATAGTCAAGTTTTTTATATCCCACATCATACATTGCGTAAGGCGGAATGAAACCATAAAGGTAATCATCAGCAATTTCATTAGATTCCTATATAATAAATATTCCGCAGAGTCTTTGATATTAGGTTGTATTGTACAACCTTTGCAGACAAGTTGATCATTAACAAAGAATCCTCTTCCCTTTCTCCCAAAAAATGCTCCAAACTATGGACCAAATTGACCATCCTTCAGGAAGTAGATTCATAAAATCATCAGTATTAACAATGTACTTAATCGACTACATAGAACACCCTTTCCTCATATTGTAGATAGTAAACTCGCTAGAGCCAATACAATCTCTACGAACAAGAACCAAACACCCAAAGCGACTCGAACTAATCTTCCTTTCCAGATCAACAAATGAGTGTATTCGTAAGCCCTTAATTATCATGGAAAGCTGTTGTTATAAGTGGTTCCTGGTCTAAGGGATTTGTATGGTTGTTATAATTGGATGCTCATGGTCTTCAATATTTAACTTGTAATGCGTAAGCTACCAATTCTTAGTTTCTAGCCAATGTAAGGCATCATTCCAATAGATTGCACTATCAAAATGTATAAAAAATAAGTACGTAAATCTTTCCCTGCACAAGGTCTAATTGCTAGTCTCTGAAGAGTAAATTTGTATACAACTCACAAGAGTTTCTTCCAGCATGCAGCATTTTGTAGTCAGGTGATTTTGTGGGGTCAAATGCCAATCTCAATCCAGCACATCCATAAAAATTTGAATCATCATGTGCGTAATCTGTTTCCAGAATCATTTTAACCAGATTAGTGGATGGATTATACACGTAATAAAAACGAGTCCCCCCAACCGGTACATAGAAGCAAACCATTGCAAGACTGCAAGATGTTAACATTATCAACTACCTCAGTGTAGCCAAGAGTAAATGACTTGTCGCTAGTGTATTTTCTTGACTTAATTTGGTATCTAACGAGACAAAAACATAATGGAATGAAGATGTAATGTGATTAACAAAAAGACCAGCAGGAGGATCTATGTTTTGGATCTGGCTAGTTACGGGTGAAATCAAGGGATGTAAGAATTCTTAGCCATTGTTTTGATACGGTTGTAAAAAGATGAATATAGAGAATAGGCAATCGAATTAAGATTTGAGTTAAAAGATCGTCGTTAGTAAGGACATTATGTTGTGGTGCATAGGTTCTACGAGCATGTGTGCATTGGCTTATGTGACATCATCTTTCAATATCCTAATGACCTTTTTGAGACGTGATTGTGCAAAAGAGTTAATATTGTTGGTTGTGGATGACTTAATTTATGGTTGTTGTATTATGTTTGACTACATTCACCCTTAAATAAAAAAACCAAGATGAGTAGATGAGAAGCTAAACCCAAGTTGTGAGGGATGAATTTTGCAATCAAACTTTATATTTTCCCGCATTAAATGCCACACATCGAGCCGTGTCAGAAATAGTGAAAACACACTGCAAGTCAGTAAACGTTTGGCTTTGCCTTGGATTCGACCGTCAACTGTAATTACTTTGCGTGATACCCCTTAAGATTGTGTTGGTATTGATGGATTTTATTACATTGATATTTGGGTAAATTACACAGCTCGTCCCAGTAGGTAGGGCCGATTGCGTGTTTTGCTTTATCCGATTTTACTCAATGTACACGTGTAATGTATTTATCGTGTAATCTTGTTACAGCGTTGGTCCCTTCGTGTTTTGCTTTTTCCGTTTTTGCTATTTAAGGGGTCAAACCCCCCAGTCATTTGCATACCCAAAAACCCACTGAAGCTAATCACACACTCAACATTCACTTCAAAAAAATGGCTTCTTTTCCATGTCTAGAAGGACTCGCTGTGGCTGCTAATTCTAGGTCTTTATTTGATAGAATGATGATATACTTTGAAAGGGGAAATGTCAATTTGCGTTTTTACTTTGCAGCCGACCTACAAGTATAAGAGGGGGGGGGGGGGGGGGGGGGGGGGGGGGGGGGGAAATAAAAAAAAAAAATAAATACATCTCTGGTGCAGTTTATAGACCACACTAATGATAGGGAGATGTTTATAAGTGAACTTGATGGATTACCTCCATCAATGATGTCCTACAATTTGCATCATTTCTTGCACCTAGTTCAAGAGAATGATTTTGATCAAAAAAAAAAAAATTGTTTAGAGCTAAGAAGAGGATCGCTGAGATTATCATGAAAGCATAAAAATCTAATTTTGTTTCTGTTATGAAAAATATGTGATTGGGTTGTTCATGTGTTGGTTAAGTTGTGATTTCGTTGAGAATGGTGGTTTAGAATATGAGTTAGGTCGGGTCAATAGAGTCAGTTAGTTATTATGTTTATGCCTACTTTGTGTTGTTTTTACAAGTCAGTTTTATGTAAAACTTTGTTTTGGTTCCATAATAGTGTGATGTTTAATTATTGATTTGGTTCCTTAACCTTTTTTGGTTATTGATTATTTGCTCTTATACAACTTGGGGACCATATCCGCCATAGTAAATTTGTTTTCCCGCCTAAATTTATCAACAAAACAACAAGTAACATGCAGACTAATTTCAAGGCATATATACATTACGAGGCGGAAATTTTAGTGCATACAATCCCAAAGTTTAGTGCATAGAATCCCAGTACATACAACTATACAATAACGTTTTGACCTCTTGTGTTTGTACCACCGAGTACTTGAAGCAAATTTATTGGATGTGGGTAGACATCTGAAGTGGTAAGAAATTGGATGTTTTTTTATTAACCTTTCACATTTACAGTCTCAAAGAATTGAACCTTTTTGCCAAATGAACTTTTGGTTGATTAATATAAAAATTTTTAATTATAGCAAATTTGGTCCCTGATGTTTCGTATGTCAGCGGTTGGACTAAAAGTACCCCGACGTTAAAGGCAATTCACACGTGGACCATTGGTGTAAAAATGGGATCCACACGTGGATCATAAAATTGTATGTTACACCGTTGGTCCCTAAAGGTTTTATTTGTCTAATCAAATTCCCGCCTTCCACGTGTCTTTCAAAGGATGATTTCTTTAGGGACTAAGCGTGTAATAATAGTGTAATTTAATGAACGTAGCATAGAAGCTTATGAATGTCAGTCATTGAGCCATCATATATGTGATATCTAATTATTAGATTAACTATGGAACCACTAACATGAGTTGGTTTTTTTCTATTTAAGTGTAGTTTACCCAAATCATTTTCAAACATTAAACAACCTAACATACCCAACAACACCACCAAACAAATGGCCTTCCCACGTCTAAAAGAACTAACAATTTAACTGATGCAATGTCAGTCTATATTGATAGGAAGATAAATGATGATCTCTATTTTGCAGCTGGATTAAGTCATCTCTGGGAGATCTTGTACAGTAAGGTCAACGAATACAGACTTTTGATAGCCGAGCTTAATGTGTTTGGTGGTCCGTAGCAGTGGCTAATGTGCTGAGTTTTTTTACGCAAGTTGTCCCAAACTATAACAACCCGTAATTTCTAGTATTTTCATCAATGTAATATCTACTTACTATATTAAGTATTATATATACCACCTTTTTACAGGGAAATTTTTGCTTTATCTCATTATGCAACGTAACTTGCATCTTTAAACTAAATGAGCTCACGCAACAACCAATGCCAACTACAACTATGTTTACATTATGTAAACATCCTAATATGTCAGGTCTATGTTTAAATATCATTTTTACCATGTACGTTATCCATTTAACGTACCATTTACAACGTTATTCCAAAACAAGCATTATACGTTAACGTTTATTCCAAAAACCCTAATTACATGTCAAAACAAGTGTACAAATGTTCAAAGCATGTGTACAAGTTACAATATCAAAGTTCTGAATATTTTTTCCCTCCTAAACCCTAGTACAACCTTCTAAAGCTCAATGTACAAGTCAATTGTGCATGAAATACAAACTAGGTCATTTTACCTCCTAAATCATGTTTATATCTTGCCACCACTTTAACATAAGGTACAAACACCTAATGCACAACTCTAAACCCTAAACCTAATCCCTAAATCATTCTAAACCCTAATCATAAAACCCTAATTCATCTAACCCTAAACCAAAATCATAAAACCATAGCAAACCCATTACACCTTAAATTAGTTCATAGTTTCCAGAATTTGATTTGTTAATAAAACATAAGATCTAGGAAAAATTAGTGGGTTCTGGGTATTAAGTAAAAACACTAGGTTGTATCCCTATGTCTTGTGATCATTTTGACGATTGAATCACCCCGATTAGACGTCGGATGAATTAGTTATAGCCGAAATGGCAAAGGTGCGCAAAGTCTGCACACCTGTAGTAAATGGCTGTTATCTCTAGATTTTTGTATAGTAACCCCTGAATATGTAAAACTAAAAGTTGTAGAGGACTCAAGTATCTAACCATGCTCACTGGTTTGAGGTTGATCGGAATTACGGTTTGTAAATAGCAACCAAATTACCCCCCATTTTTTACCGGGGACCGATGTTGGCTGTCCAAAAACAGCCAAGAACTCACCACCCCTAAACTACTTTTAAACCTAGTTTTAACTCAAGCAAGCACCTCAAGCTAGCATACTACCATCACCTTGACATCACCCTTACTCACCTCCTTGCCTCCTTTCTTGTTACAACACTTGATCACCAAGTTATATACATACCTTGTCACCACCTTAGGAAGCCACACCCTTTTCTCCTTCTTCCACCATTTAAGGCTACCTTTCTAGCTTGTAATACTCATCACCTAGATGCCCTTAGTCACCTCCTACAACCCTTGGCCACCACACCAAGTTAACTTGGGCACCAAGGGTATTTCATTCCTATAAATAGCCAAGACCCCCATTCTTTCAAATCACACTCAAAAACTCAAACACCCCACACACCACACACTCTCCTCTCTCATTATGGAGTTCTCGCCCATTTCGTTATAAGTAGTAAGCAGATCAGTGAATCCATAATTCTCAAAATGAAGCAAGAAATCAAAAGAATGAGCCCTGAAAGTCGTTACTAGGCGTTAACGAACCGATATAAACCCTTTTCGACCCATTTTAGCTCAAGTAAGCTCAAAATATTGTTCAATTAAGATTATATCCTGTTTTAGAATGTTCGTTAAATACTCTAAGATCATATATAACTCTTGTTTGCTGCCTTGAATCCTCAAACCCATGTGTTTTTTGTTAGAACCCTAAAAACGACCCGTTTTGATTTTCTAGCTAACGAATCCTTTTTCTAAACTTTTGTTACGTTAGAACATCTTATTTTAGCTTATTATAATAAGCTATAACCTGCAAATATCATTTGGAATCCTAAAATAAGCTTGCATGGCTTTTTGGACTTGATTTGTAAATTATTTCCATGCAAAGGGTATATATTGCCATTTTTGTATTCTTAAAAATATAAAATATAATACTTTTATACAAATTATAAAAATATATATTAATATTATAAAACTCGATTTTATCAAAACCTGACACATTAATCGTTATTAATCATCGATCGACGCATTATAAATCAATTATGTTATATATTTAACGTAATTTATCACCGTGTGGGAGTCTAGCTTTTGATGAAACTTTAAAAATCATATGTTTCACGGTACATAGGAGTTTCATGTGAGGGGTTCATTTGAATATTTGGTTTTTGACCGAGTTTGATGGGTTACGATTTAAAGCTGCCCTGGCTCCTCAGACGATATACATAGCCTCTGGAATTATGATTTTTTTAAAGGGGCCCACAATAACACAGTGATACAATATTTCCATAAATTAATAAACCAAATTACTATATATGTTAAACTCTAGGAAATAAAGTTGTAAAATGTAATCAATCAAACTAAGACTTGACATATCACCTCAGGTTGCGTGTTGAAGCCGTTTAACTTTCAATTCAAATACTGAACTTTCCTGCCAGGTAGATAACATCGTACTACCATACGGACGCATTTCGATACTTTGCCATCAATCAGATTTCCCTGTACTGTTAAGGTGAGTTCATAGCCTCGCATTTTAATCTTTTGAATGTTTTATAAACCCGCGAGGGGGATACATGCTCAATTGTTTTTTAATACACGCAAGTACTTAATACCGATATTGTGAGTTTATAGCCTCGCATTTCAATCTTTTAAATGTTTTATAAACTCGCGAGGGGGATACATGCTTGTTCACAAACTCTTTTACATACTCGTTTATTTTATAACAATGTGATTACTTTTTAAAGACTTAGTGAAGTTCATAGCCTCGCCTTTACTTATTTACATGTTTTATAAACCCATGAGGGGGATACATGCTTGTTTTATAGAAATTAGACACAATTGATTTTGATATATGATATGGTTCCATCACTGTGAATAGTCCCATCTTTATATGTTTTCTAAATCCCGTGGGGGATTCATGCTATAAACTATGAATACAAGTCTTTTTCCAACTATATGCTATCTTGATATATTATTGCCTAAGTTACCTCTATTTTCCCATAAGACATCCCAGTCTCTCTTTGGGTAATAGCTCCCAGTATCTCTTTGGGTAATAGCTCCCAGTATCTCTTTGGGTAGTAGCTCCCAATATCTATTTGGGTAGTAGCTCCTAGTATGTCTTCGGATAGAGGCTCCCGGTTCTATTAAGTTTAAATATGTAATTCATGAGCTGTTGGGAAATAGATTGTAAAAGACTTAATACTGGTAGTATAACAGTTAAGTCTGGTAGTATTAGTTAGTTCTGGCAGTACTAAGTTAATACTGTCAGTACTAAGTTAAGTTTGGCAGTACTAAAGTTAGTACTGGTAGAGTAGCAGTACTATAGTTAGTACTTGTCATATTTAGTTAAGTTTGTTCTAGTTAAGTCTGTTTATGTAACAGAATAGTAATAGTATCTTAAGAGATATATTAGGAGATATTCTTTAGGAAAGGATATGCATATCCTTTTCACACGTTTGTAAAGCCAGTAGGGGGTTTCCTTGTGTATTATAAAAGGAACCCTAAGGCATAATGTTATATACGTGATCGAAATATCAATAGAAGCATTAGAGCTTAATAGAAATCAATAGCAAATTAGTATTATTGTTTCTTCTTAATTCTTGTGTTAAGATTCCGCATTAACACTTGATATTTATAGTCAGTGTCTCTCAATAGTTTGATTTAGATTTATTCAAGTTAAGCTATTATCTTACAAAAAGGTAGATTAGATCCCTAAACCCAGGACCTACAAGTGGTATAAGTAGCTGTAGAGGGACTCTGAGTAAGTAAGAAAGAATCACTAGAAACACAAAACAAACACTCTCTTGACAAAATGTCTCAAACTGTGCTAATGAGGGAGTTCTCACAACATCTCAGTGATGATGAAGAATCAAACCATGAAGATGCAATTGACACTGTGCTGCATCCTAAACAACAACATACAGGTGATTCCTCAAACAACTGCTATCTCAAATATCAAACTCCCAATTCTGAAGAAGGAGGAGTATGATATATGGGCTATGGAGATGGAGCATTACCTTGAGTACATTGACAATGAAGTTTGGAAGGTAATTCATAATGGAAACTCCAAGAAGAGAATTTCAACTGGAAATGATGGTATTGTTCGAATACTTTCACCAGTTAACTGCTGAGAAGAAATTCAAGTGTTGAAAAGGAAAGGAAGGCTAAAGTAATATTCTTGATGATGGGCCATTCCGATGGAGCACATGGGATGATTTTCATGGAATGGATGATGCAAAAGAGATATGGGAACATAAGAACTAGGTTTGGTGGTAATGCAAAATTCAAAGAAAAAATAACAGAAAGCTGTTTTCAAAACAACAGTTTGAAAGCATTTAAAATATCAGTTCAGAAGGGTTTAGAAAAGGGTCATGACTGTTACCAACAGTTACTTTCTCAGTTGGAAGCTCATGGTGCTCAAGTATCAACTGAGGATGCAAATCATAAGTTTCTCAGATCTTTGCCCCCAGCATGGTCCAATCTGGCAATGACTATGAGAACTAAACCAGAGGTTGACACTTTATCTATTGATGATTTGTACAATAACCTTAGAGTTTTTGAGTGACAATCCAAGGTGCCTTTCCATTTAAAAAACATCTTCAAGTGCTCAAAATGTTGCTTTTGTTTCACAAAGCAAAAGCAGCACTAATAAGGTTAAGTCTGGTTTTACTGGTGCCTACAGTACTTGCACTCTTTCTACTTCTTCAACCAATATTCCTGAAAAAGAAGTTCTTGCTGGTTTTGCTGATGAAGTTATCTATTCCCTCTTTGCCAAACAATCAAAGGACTGTGACTTGCTTCATGAAGATCTGGAACAGATTGATGATTTAGACATTGAAGAGATGGACATAAATTGGCAGATAGCGATTATTGCTATTCGAATGAAGAAGTTCTATAAGAAAACAGGACGAAGAGTTCGCGTGGATGGAAAAACACATGTTGGCTTTGACAAAAAGAAGCTTGAATGCTTCAATTGTCACAACACTGGTCACTTTGCTAGAGAATGTACAGCAAAGAGAACACATGATGGAAAGAAAAAGAGAGACTCATTTTATCAACATCAAGAAGCTGGGAAGCAAGAGAAGAATCAGATGGGTTTGCTGACAATGGATGATAGGATTGTCAATTGGGGAGAACATACTGATTAGAGAGGACAAAATCATGCACTTATGGCTATCAGCTCAGTATTGAGGTAACTTTGGTCGTTCTAAAACTTGCATTGATTCATAAATTAAACTACTGGGTGATGATAAAAAACATGAATAGTTAGGTGATCAGAAGCACAAATATTTGCATATAGTCAAGATGTTTAAGAAACTAGAGCTCACACTTGTTACTTTCAAAAACAGCAACTTTCTCTAAACTGAATGCTTACATTTCAGGTAATGATATCTATGAAAAAGATGAAAAGCTTAAAAGATATAGGAGAATAGGAATGAAAGCTGTAAAAGAAAAGGAACAATTGCAGAAAAACATTAGATTCATGGAAAGATTCTTCCAAAAATCTTTGGAGATTAATTAATTCTGGCACGAGTTCAAATAGTAAAGTTGGCTTAGGATTTGAAATACAATCAAACAATGAGGTTCTAAGTTATGAGGAAGAAATGAACTTTTCTATTTTTAATTGTTCAAAAGAGGATTCATTTGGAAAAACCTGTGTACAGTAGATTTACAAAGGATAATGATTTTAAAGGTGTTCCTTATCCCCTAGTGGAGATTATTCTCCTAAACACAAGAGGAACATTGATGATTCTTTGTATGTTTATGGTAAAAAGACCTTCAAAAGCCTAAATTAGTGGACTCAGATGACACTTACTCAGCATTCTACCTGTCAATCAAATGACAGTAAAGGATCTTGTGGAAATACCTCTGAGCACTTTCCTGGTCTGAATAAGAAAAGTATAAGTGTACCAAATGAGATGTCTACGTCTAGGTCTGTAATAACTAATGAAAAAGTTGTGTCTGAACTACAAGAAGTTGAACCTAGTTGTGCAAAACACGTAAAAACTCCTAGGCAACAAATGAAAGATCAAGCAACACCTAAAGTAAATAGAAAGAATTGGAATGCTATGATGGAAAGAGAACAAGGGGAAGGTTACTCTTTTACAAAGAAGAAATGTTTTGTTTGTGGTAGTCTAAGTCATTTGATTAAAGATTGTGACTATTATGAAAGAAATGGCAAGTGAGAGCTGAGGTTAAGAAACAAAGGTGGTGTTAATACTGGTAATGGGTGGCAAAACACTGTATGGACAATGCAAACAGGGTTAATCATTCTAATAAATTTGTTCCTAGATCAGTACAACTTAATGCTGGTAGGCCAAACACTAATTCTGTTAGGCCTAATATTAATACTGGTAGGACAAATATTAATTCTGTTAGGCCTAGAGTTAATGCTGTTAGTTCTAATGTTAATACTGTTAGATCTAGACAGCCAGTACCTACCAAGACCTCAAACAGTTTTAGGTCCTAAAAGACACAGCTGAATCTAATTTAATCAAAGAAAGGCTTTTTCAAAAATCACATTCATTGTAGAAGACCATTTTGCAACAACGTACAAACACAATGTTCTCATGATATGCAGAGTAAAGGGAAATTGGGGATCTGTTGTTAAGACCTCAGCAGGTTATAATTAGAGGAACTCTAGACCAAACTCCAATTGTGACAATGGACCAACTTTTATTAGAACTGTGAATGCTAAAGGTCCACAAGGCAGACCCAAGCCTGTAAAGGCCTGGGTCCCTAAGAGAACCTAATTTCTCTTTTTCATTGCAGGAACATCACTTGGGGAAAAAGAACATGGTAGATAGAGGTATATTTAATAGTGTATGCTCAGGACACATGACAGGTAACAAGAATCAACTGAAGGATTTTAAAGAATTCAATGGGGGATCTGTTACCTTTGGCGGTAAGCAAGGCTAACAGTTCTGGTAAAGGAAAAATAAGGGTTGGTAATTTAGATTTTGATAGTGTGTCTTTTTGTATAAAAGAATTAGGGCATTATTAACCTTTTCTCTAATATCACAATATTGTGATAAAAAAAGTATTAAAAATTAAAAAAAAAAACAAAAAAAAAAAATTAAAAAAACAGCACAAGGTTCTTTTTACTAAAACTGAATGTCTTGTTGTGTTCTTTGACTTTACAGATGCTGAATCGAAAATCGGTACTTTTGAATGGGTCCTAGACATCACAATATGTACAGTTGTTGATATGTAGAACTCTACTCTGCCAAAGGTTTTGCCTGTTTGATTTGCTAAAGCCACATTGTGAACTAAAATTATGCATAGAAGGTTCGGTCTTATTAATTTTTAAAAACCTAAACAAACTGGTGAAGGGAAACTGTAAGACGGGTCTACCTTTCAAGGCGGTTTCAAAAATGACACAATGTGTTGCCTGCCTAAGGCAAACAACACAGGGCCTCCTACATAGTCCAAGTTAGGGAAGATTAATCACTGAGCCATTACTCACCTTGCATTACGGATATTTAGGTCCTACTTCTATAAAAAAGCATTAATCAGCAAGTATTGCCTTGTAATTATCTGATGATTATACCAGATTTAGTTGGGTATTCTTTTTGGCCTTAAGGATGAAACTAGTGGCATTTCTTCAGAACTTCTTAGGCAGAATGAAAAACAGGCTATGTCATAGGGTTTAAAATCATTAGATAAGTTAATGAACTGAATTTAAGAATTAGAGAATGCTTAAATTTTGTGGTAACAGGGAAAAAACAAAGAGTATAGCAATGCTCAAGAACTCCACAACAAAATGGAGTTGCTGAAAGAATGAACAGAACCCTAATTGAGGCTGCTAGAACTATGCTAGCAGATTCTCTCTTACCAACCACTTTTTGGGCAGAAGCAGTTAGTACTGCTTGCTATATTTTTAATAGGGTAAGAGTGACAAAACCTCAAAACAAAACTCCATATGAGCTTTTGTTTGGCCACAAACCAATTATTAGCTACATAAGACCTTTTGGGTGTCATGTTACCATTCTAGATACTCTTAGTGTGCTTGGCAAGTTTGATGGAAAATCTGATGAGGGATTCTTAGTTGGTTACTCACTAAATAGCAAAGCCTATAGGGTTTATAATTTAGTAACCAAAAGAGTAGAAGTAAATCTGCATGTTAATTTTCTTGAAGATAAACCCAATGTCAAAGGAGTAGGATATAGATGGATGTTTGATATTGACTATCTTACTGATTCTATGAACTATATTCCTGTATCTTTGGAGAATCAAGCTAACCCACATGCAGGTGCTTCAGAAGTAACTAACAGTGCAGGTACTCCAACATCTATTGCTTCTGAGGAAAAAGATGAGGAAGTAGAGCTTATTGTTGTGCCTTCAACTGTAAGGATTCCTGAAGAAAAAGTTGAATCAAGGACTTCTTCCACAAATTCAAAGAAAGAGGATTCTCTTGCTGACTCTTTAGAAGACAATGCTAAGATTCAAGCTTTTAGAAGAGAGTTGGAAGAAGTTGCCCTAAAGCATTTAGGGACAGTCCCTGAAAACAACACTACCAGTACTCCTTCAGTTAATACTGGTAGTCAAACAGTTAATACTGGTAGGCTTGATCATGATGATTCACTTATGCCAGAGCTCGAAATCTTTCACAAGCCTGAGACAGGAATTTTTGAAGAGGCATCTTATGATGAGGAGGGTGTGATAACTGATTTCAACAGTCTTCCTACAGAAATTGAAGTCAGTCCTACTCCTACACTTAGGATTCATAGTATTCACCCAAAAAGTCAAATACTTGGTGATCCTAAGTCAGTTGTGCAAACTAGAAGCAAGGTGCAGAACAAATTAGGAGCTCATGCTCTTCTCAGTCATATTCACAAGCAGCAAAGAAACAATCACAAAGATCAGCAGCATTGTTTGTTTGCATATTTTCTATCCCAAGAAGAACCTAAAAAGATTGCTGAAGCTTTACAAGATGACAGTTGGGTTCAAGCCATGCAAGAAGAACTGTTACAGTTCAAGCTACAACAAGTATGGGTTCTTGTAGATCTACCTCATGGAATGAAGGTGATTGGCACCAAGTGGGTCTACAGAAATAAAAGAGATGAAAGAGGTGTGGTTGTGAGAAACAAAGAAAGATTTGGTGAAGAGCTTCCGATAAAGACTCCAAAAATACTGAAAGAAGATAAAGATGATGAAGCAAAGGATGATGAACCAACAAAGAAGTCTGGAAAAAGAAGAAAGCAAATGGCAAGGTTCAAAGTATACCAATTGGATTTTAAAAGTGCTTTTTTGTATGGCATTATAAGATGAAGAGGTTTATTTCTCACAACCTCCTGTTTTTGATGATCCTAATCATTCCTATCAAAGGTTTAAAAGGGTGGTCAATGCTTGTATGACTGCACCAGCCCTAGATGCTTGGTATGCTACTATATCAACATTCTAGAGAAGCAAGGAATACAAGAGGGCACAATTGACAAGACTTTATTCATTAAAAGAGACAAAAAGATATCAAGAATGGTTCAAGTGTATGTGGATGATATCATTTTGGTTCCTACCAACAAGTCTTAGGTGTGATGAGTTTATAAGCCATATAAGACGCCAGAATTTAGATGATTTTCCATGGGTGAACCGACACATTTTTCTTAAGGACTACCAGTCAAAAGCACAAGGGGGAATCTTCATCTCTCAGGATAAGTATGTAGCTGAGATACTCCAAGAAGGTTTTTTTTATTTGATCTTTGAATGTGGAAGCTGCAAACTGACTTCCATGAGACAAAGATGCCTCTTACAAATGATGAGGAAGCTTTTGATGAATGTACACTTGTACAGATCCATGAAGTTTCCATTATGTACTTAACTGCCTCAAGACCTAATATTAAGTATTGCAGAAAGTTTTGTCACGTTTTTATGTAATCCAAAGTCTTCTTATCTCAATGCCGTCAAGAGGATCTTCAAGTATCTCAAGGGCAAACCAAACTTGGGCTTATGGTATCCTAGGGAATCACCCTTTGACTTGGAAGCATTCTCTGATAGTGACTATGGTGGGTCCAACCTTGACAGGAAATCCACAACAGGTGGTTGTCAATTTCTTGGACAACGACGTATCTCATGGCAATGTAAGAAATAGACAATTGTGGTTAGTTCAACAACTAAAGCTGAATATGTAGCTGCTGCAAATTGCTGTGGACAAGTATTGTGGGTTCAAAATCAATTGCTGGACTATGGTTTCAATTTCATGAATACCAAAATCCACATTGATAATGAAAGCACAATCTGCATTGTGAAGAACGCCCGTATATCACTCACAAGACAAAGCATCATCTGAGATACGTCACCACTTCATAAGAGATTGTTATGAAGAAGAATCTCATAAGTGGGAGAAAGTCACACAGAACTTAAAAAGTAGCTGACTTGTTTGACAAAACCATTTTGATTGACTACTGTTTAATTACTTGTGGTTAGCATTGGTATGAACAACCCATACAACATTTAAGGATGCTTAGTTTTATAGTTTTGTTTAATTCTGGTAGCTAAGTTATCTAATATACTGATAGTTTAAGTAAGTTAAATCTGGTAGTTAGGATACTGGTATTTATGTCCCCATTGAATACTGGAGTAGTAGATTAATTCGGTAAGTTAGTTTTTTTTTAATGTCGTCTAAACAATTTCTTTGGCGGCATGTTTTTTTCTTTGTTTTAGACTAATCTATTAGCAGGGCATAGCATAGGATTATGGCAGATGCAAGGCAGGAGGTAAAAGGTTTTAGCTTTTGTAAATTCTTAGTACAACTTAATTTCAGGTAGAAAAAGAAATATTCAGGTGACTCTTAATTAATTCTGTTTGAACGCAAAATTAAGGTCTGGGTAGTGTAATAGTTTAATTACTGGTATGGTTTTATTGTTAATGTTTGGTTGCAGGAAATTTGACTTTTCTTCTATTTTATCACTGTTTAAATGTTACCAGTTAGAGATTTTTAGCGCAATAGTCGAACAACAAGAAGCTATATAATATATAAAGTAAGATTAACTTTTTTCATAACTTTCTTTGTTAAATGCTAATCTCTTTATTGCCAAGTAAAAATTTCCTTTTAACGAAAAATAGTCAAGAGTTCTGTTACCAAGCATCTACAATTTCATCGCAAGATCAAACCCAAGTACATGATACGATTGTCCAATGGCTCCAATTAAAAAATTGGTACAAAAACACAATCAAGGTGGGTCTTTGCGCAAGCCAGACGAGAAGTGCAAGGTTGGCTGAAATAGTAGATTTTCTTCGAGGTTCCAACCTCAGGTATGCCTTAATTTCTAATCCAACTATCTATGATTCCCTTGTAAAACAGTTTTGGCAGACTGCAACTGCAAACACTAACGCTGATGAGGCTCTAGAAATAAAGGCAACCATTGATACCATAAGGTACACAATCTCTGAGGCGTCAATTAGGGATTCACTTCAATTAGAAGACGCCACAGGAATTACAATGTTGCCAAAAGAGCACTTTTAAGGGAATTTGGAAAATAGGGTATCCTACTGATTGGAAACCTTTACTTTTTGGAAAAGTTTTTTCACACCCCAATGGAGATATTTGGTCCACCATCTTTTGCATTGTCTAAGCTATAAAAGTGGTGGATGGGATCAATTCGGTAGCAATATTGCTACTGCTTTGATCTGTCTATCCACTGGTAAGTTTATAAAATTTTCAAAACTCATTTTTGATGGTATAGGAGTCGAAAATATTGAACAAGCAAGACAAAAGTTATATGATGATAACCACGATTTCTGCAATGATCCTAAATATTCAATCGGAAGACAAACATCTTTATCAAGCTGTGAGCTGACCAAAAAAGAGATCTTGGGGAATTATGAAAAAGGAGTTTTCGAGGGCTTCAATACCTTTAATGCCCTTCCGATGTTACTTGTTGCTACGAACCCCAAATGGCAGGGACAAGAACATGCTGCTGTTGCTCAATCCCAACCCTCATTCATCAACACCCAAGTACAATCTCAGACACCTACACCTACACCACATTTTATCCATACACCTACACCTACAAGCCACCTCCTATCCATACACCTACACCACACCCAACCTCCTATCCCATACACCTACACAACACCACCTCATCCATACACCTACACCATACCACCACCTCCTATCCATACACCTATAACCACACCTAAACTTTGAAAACCAAACCTGAACCCATTTGAGCACATCTTCTTTGAGAGCCATCACCTTTACACCAACCCTCCTCACACCCAACAAGAATAGGCCAAAGGACAAATTGGGTTGGTTATGGAATGACTTTACTTCAAGTAGTCCTAAATTGCTATCAGAGAAGTTGACAAGCGCTTAAACGGATCTCAAACAAACCAAGCTGACATGGGGACTATGCTATTG
The DNA here is from genome assembly GCA_026074375.1 of Tanacetum coccineum. Lineage (NCBI taxonomy): Eukaryota > Viridiplantae > Streptophyta > Magnoliopsida > Asterales > Asteraceae > Tanacetum > Tanacetum coccineum. The sequence goes on along the minus strand of BQNB010001810.1, from coordinate 96,999 downwards.
GAAGTTAGTCAAGAAAGTGGAATAAGTTGGAAGGGCTTTTGAAAACGTAGACAGTGGTTTTGTCGATCAGAAATAAGAAGAACCATGAGGCTCAAGGAGGAAGAAGTCAAGATGATCCTACTAGGCTTCTTCAGTACACGGATTGTTACTCCTTCTACAACAAAAGTAAAACTTCCAGGGAGGAACAAGTGGAAGACATAGTCCAAACACTCTTGAAGCAGCCAAAACTCTTCATCCAAGTTGCCTCTTATAAAGCCCAGGTCTATGACAAGGAAGGAGATAACAAGAGAAGAAAAAGGCTAAGGAAAGAAGTTAGTCTCAGCTTGACTTTCAAGAAGTAATTTAAGACAGGGCTGAACAAGTTAAAATTGGCTCAAGGAGTTATTACTGTGTAGTAACTAAACTATATTACTATGAGCATTGGAACAAGATTAGTACTGTATGGTGTAAAACTGCTACTTCTTCTCCTGATAATGGCAAAGAGCAGGAAAGCTCCTAGTCATTGAATAAACTCCTAAGAAGTCTAAGGAACAATTTTTATACAAAGAGGAAGCTAGCCTTGCTGAACAATTAGGTTAGGTATACGTTGCAAAAAGACAGGTGGCTAAACAAGTACATTTGGATTCCTCTCACAGCACAAAGGATTACACAAGAAGAAGAAATAGAAATGAGCAACCAAAGAAAAGAAAACTCAGTATACAGTTTTGATAGCTCAGCAATTTTACACAAATGAAGACTGGATTTAATTAAAGCAAAGATTGAAGCTAATGCATAGTTTTTTCAAAAGCATGCTAAGGGAAGTGAATTACAAGGAAAGATTTTGCAAAGAAAATGGTTGGAGACTTGTCAATCATAGGAAAAATATTTGCAGAAGAAAAAGCTAGAACAAAAGAAACCAAGCCCGATACGTCCAATCAGCATGCTGAAGACTTATTATGATGAATTACTTGAAGAATCAATGAGAACTATGGAAGTTATCTCAGCTGAAGAAATTGAGTTTTGAAGAAGGCAAGAAGGAATTTGATAAGCTGTGTTAAACAGGTAGTCCTTTGCACCAATAAACTTGAAGCCACTAAAGCTATAGGAAAAAGATTTGGTGAAGAGCTCAGACAAAGACTCCCAAAAGACTGAAATATGATTGGAAGATGTTGGAAGCAAAGTTATTAAAGCCAACCAATAAGTCTAGAAAAAAGAAGAAAACAGATGCAAGTGAAAGGAATGCATACAAGTGTTTTGAGTAAGGATGTACTCTGAAGAAACAGAATGAAAGCGTTGGTGAGCAAGAAGAGTCTGTCACATGTACTAAAACTCTAATGTAATCAGTTCCATGAGCTATGAAAACACCTAGTATAGCCCACCATATAAGATCTTCCAAGCAAGTGAGAAAAAGGAAGGCATAACGAAAACCAAATAAAGTTAGTGGAAGATGGAACTGATGTAGTGGTAACATAATTTTGGTACTATGTTTAAGGTCTAAAATCTAGAGATGAACTTACTGAGTTTATATAAAATAGTGGATGAATAGATAATGGTGATTGGATAGACCAGATGGATGAGCTAGAGAAGGTATTTTTGGAAATATTTGAAGAATTTGTTGAAGACCTCTACATAGACCTATAAGGAGTTAATTATGGACAGTAGAAGGATCATAAGTTGTGAGATATTATGATTCATGTAAGGTACATTATTTGAACTTAGAGTCAATGGATAATATATGTTAATTGAAAGAACAATATCCATTATCTCTAGATGTCAAAGCTATGTTAGATAAGAAACTAAAAGGATGAGAAAAAGCCAGATGAAAATTTCTACAGAAGTTAAAAATGATGGAACAGCAAGTGGTATTAGGAAGTAGTGAAGTCTTGAAAAGTTAGAAGTCAAGACAGAGAATATAAGGAATAAAACTTGGTGGATTTGCTATGCACTAACACGGACAAATGTTAATACAGTTTCACCATGTCTAATCAAACATAAAGAACTGGCTAGTCCAAGAGCAAACACGGCATTTGTAAGACTTACCTCAACATCCGTTCTATGGTTTGACAACTTGCAAATAAAGTTGTAAATGTTCTACAACTCACCATATATGTTTAAGTGAAGAGTTGGCTATCCCACATTTAAATGTCTTTGTGGTAAAGAGGTTGTGGAGAAAACCCATAACTATCAATAAAGATTATGGCTTATGGATAAATGACAAATTGCAAATCCAATTAGAATGGTATTAGATGGTTGACACTTTACCAAAAAGTGGATGGTATATCAACTCACCAAGTTTCATGTATAAAGAGTTGACATGGTTATCAATCCACCATGGAATTTACCTTTTCTAGGTGCCAAAGGATTGACTAGCCCTGAGCAAACGGCTACAGGTAAAGGTATATCAAATCCGTTTATGGCTGTAATGGTTTGCCAAAAACCATATGGTATTCAACTCACCAATGTTTCAAGTACTGAGAGTTGAAATGGTTTTCAGTTAACCATGGACATACACCTTTCTGGTGGCCAAAGGACTGACTACTCCAGAGTGAATGGCTAACTGGTAAAGAGACATCAAATCCATTTAAAATTTTCAATGATTCACCTCTCACAGGAGTTAACACACCTGGAAGTGATGAGAATAGACTGAAACTTTATGATTTGATGTACATAATTGTCAATGTTGCTGATATGATGGATTGCTGAAGAGCTTTGAAGAATAGTTGCTGCAAAGATAAAAAGAGAAGACTTGAAGTGTTGCAGATCAAGAACAACTTGAAGAATTCTATTTACAACATCCTCAGAAAGCTTAAAGTGTTTAAAGTAAAGATCAAGAATGTTTTGAAGGAACTTGAAGTTCACAAGTGAAGATCAAGTTAGGGGAGGATTGTTGGGAAAATAGATTGTAACAGACTTAATACTGGTAGTATAACAGTTAAGTCTGGTAGTAATAGTTAGTTCTGTTAGTATTAAGTTAATACTGGCAGTACTAAGTTAAGTCTGGCAGTACTAAGTTAGTACTGGTAGAGTAGCAGTACTAGAGTTAGTACTGGTCATAGTTAGTTCTGTTTATAGTTAAGTCTGTTTATGTAACAGAATAGTAATAGTTATCTTAGAGATATCTTAGGAGATATCTTAGGAAAGGATATGTATTATCCTTTGACACATTTGTAAAGCCCATTAGGGTTTCCATTATGTATAAGAGGAACCCTAAGGCACAATGTTACAAGTACGTTTTGAGAGATATCAATAGAAGCATAGAGCTTAATAGCAATTTAGAGTTATTGTTTCTTCTTTACTCTTGTGTTAAGATTCCGCATTAACACTTGATATTCATAGTCAGTGTCTCTTATATAGTTGATTTGGATTTATCCAAGTTATCTATCGTCTTACAAAGGCTAGTCAGATCCTAAACCAAGGACCTATAAATTCCTTTAGCATTTCTGGTGTCTCATCCTTGGATCATAGAAAGAGAGTCAAAGTGTATCGAGTATAGTCATCAACGATTACCAGAATGTATTTCTTCCCATTTATTCTAGCAACTCGCATTGGACCGCATAAGTCCATATGAAGCAAATTTAGCCATCCTTTGGAACTTAGAATAGCCTTTGTCTTGAAGGAGCTTCTTTTAGCTTTACTCACTTCACAAGAGGAACATAGTTGATCCTTTACATATTTTAGTTTAGGTAAGCCAATCATAATATCCTTTTTAGAAAGTAGGTTGATGTAGTTAAAGTTAAGATGTGAAAGTCTTTGATGCCATAACCATGATTGAGTTGGTGAGGCTTTAGCCATCAGACAGAGTGGAATTGCTGAAGTTATCTCTTGAAGAGAAATTGTGTAAAGATCAGATCCACGATTACCAGTGAGTAAATCGTTTCCCTAAAGATCTCTCACATAACACGTAGATTTCCAGAAAGCAACCTCCAAATCAGCATCACAAAATTAACCAACCGAGAAAAGATTGTGATCGAGGTCTTCGACATAATAAACCCATTTGATCTTGACATTTGATTGAAACAAATCTTCATAACCAAGAATCAGAGCAAATTGATCATTCCCAAAATGAACAGTACCCAGAAATTTCTCAACGAAATTACACAGAAGCTTTAGATTGTCCATCATGTACTTTGTGCATCCAGAGTAAACAATGAATAGAACGAGTTGAACAATCTGTAAGAGAATTAGAGGACGATGGAACATTTGACAAATTGGATCCTAAGGAGTTCGATATCTTTGAGACATTAGTTATCCTAGAGACGATGTCTATAGTGGGGCTAATACTTGTTGATACATTTTATTTCCTAATTTTAGGCATCCATATCTTTTTGGTCTTAGGTGGTTTGGGTGTCCATTTATATCCTGGAGGACTTTGCTTTTCTATCCACCATTTCCATGCCTTATATGTATTCTTATACAACTCCCTAAAGTAACTCTTAGATTTCTGAATAGTGGTATTTGGTGCAACTTTTTTCTTATGGGGTGTTGCAACATATTTCTTCGCTTTGTTTTTGGGTTTTCTAGCACTAATAGGTACTACATTAGGCTTCTTAGTTCTAGCATTCATGTCTTTCAAATATTTAGAAACACAAGCATCATGATTCGAATTAAACACACATTTTCCACAAGTAGCACAAACAGTATTAATATTTGAAGTTCTTCATTTTAAACTGTCATTACACGTAGTTACAGACTTTGTTTTCTTAGAAATACTATAAATCCTATGGTGTTCTTCTACTCCAGTCTTCTTAAACTTCACTTGACTATTGTTTTGCATGACCTTATCTTTCACGTGAGTGCTCTTAAGCTGTGGTTTACTAACACTAGTTCTGTGAGTTACTCTTGTAGAGGTAGATACGTGAGTATTAGTATTCCTAGAAGTCTGAGGCAAATGTGGTACTCTATTTTGTGTGGAGTTAGTGGCAACTTGATACATTCCTGGTTGAATCACATATGTGTTTCTTACAGCTTTACTTGCTGTTTGAGGCAAAATCTGTGCAGTGACTTGTTTAGATAAACCATCTAACACATGAGTTTTAATAACCGACTCTTTCTTTGAGAAACTTCTTATTCCAGGAGAGTTTGAAAATGGAGCCAGTTTTCCTAAAACTGATGGTTTTGGAATCCGTTGAGCATTTGGTTGTCGAATAACAGATGGTCTATCAAACTGAGTTTCCATAGATGTTCTTTTGCATTTCTAAATGAGTTTCTTTAACTCACTGATAGCAATGTTCTTATCTTGCAGTTGAGCTTTTAAATCTTGTATTTCATGATATTGTTCTCGTTCTTTTCGAAATACATTTGATTCTTTTTCCCTCCAAACTTTGTCATTCTTAAGTCTTTCTTTACAATTTTGTAAATCAAGTTCAGGAAAAATTGAATGTTTTTCTAATTTAGCAAACCTTCATGAGAGCTCATTATAAACTTTTTCATTAACATTTTTAGTTTGTTTCGAAAGCTTTTCTGCAAATATTCACATTCTTTGACCTTATGAAGATATAAGCATTGTAATTTAGTATAAGCATCTAAATCATATAAAGAATGCAAATATGAACACATAACATCCTTAGACACACACTCTTGGAGCAGTAGATCATACATGTTTGAAAAATCTACCTTGTCAGATTCAAGTTCGTCAATATCTTTTTCAAGGGATTCAACGTACTTAAAATCTTCATGCATCTCCTTTTTTAAGTTCATGAACAAATTGAAAACTGTCATTTTGTGTTTTTATTAAAAGATGCATCAAACATATTTTTATCAAAACTTCCATATCAAGAGCAGTTGACGCACAAAATCTCTCTAAAGTGATTAATGTTATTAGTCATTACATTATAAGCTTGTCTACTTTTACTAACAAATTTCGAAACAGGAAGAAAGGCTATGTTCTTGACAATGTTTGGTTTTGATTTAACAAACGATTTTCTCCACATTTTCTTCCTAACTTCTTTTACATGTGCCAACTGATCAAGATATTCTTGTGAGGGTGGTTTGAAAATTTCATAAAGACTATTTTGCTTTATTTAATCATATGGTTTCACTAAGTCTTTATCCAATTTTGATCTACTCTCTTTTTCAAGAGTGATTGACTCTTCTCAATCAGGGATAAATCTGTTTGCAAGATCAAAATTATCGTACATGATCTCATACAAACATGGTTTTTCAGCCTGATCCTTCCTGAGGTACACTGGATTTGCAAAAGTTGATCTACCATTATATGTTGAGCATTTAGGTGCTAACATATGAATGGTTTGAATTGACTGGTTTTGTTTGTAAACAATTTCGTTCAAAAACTTTAGTTGTTTTTCCATTGAAATCATCTTGTCAATATCTTTTCCTTCCTTAACTTTTAAATCTGAAATGACCTTACTTTTCTCTTTAAGAAGACCTTCAAAATGTGACTTTGTTAAAAGACTCTGTTTGACTAACTCATAGTGTTTTTGTTTGACAACTGAAATTTCATAGGCTTTAAGTTTTAAACCTTCTTTTATGTCAATGTCTTTTTGAGCTAATTGTCCTAGAGTTTCACTTAACTTAGTTTGAAGTTTGTCATAATCAATTGTCCGGTCATTAAAAGCAATGTACTTCTCAAGCTCAGTCTGTTTAGTCTGAAGTGCAATTAAGTAACTATCTCGAGTAGCATTCGACTCCTAAAGATTAGATTTGCACTCCATAAATTCTTGAGTCAATGATGCGTTTGCTTTCTTTAATATCAAGAGTCAAATATGTGTAATAATGTATCCTATTCTGCTACACTACTTGACTGCCTACAGTCTCCCTAGCCCCAGCAACACTCACTGTCCTCTGATTCCCAAACTGTCTAGACTGATTATCATTTTTATACCTTGGAAAAGTATCTACAGTCTTGTGTCTAAAGTTTGAAGAAGTTCTAAGGTTGTTGTTGGTAGGTTTGTAGAGCTTTTTGAAATACTTTGCAATAAGAGCCAAATTCTTCTGCATTTCTTTGTCCTTCTGAGCTTGTTCAGGATCACTATCTTCATCAGATCCAGACTCAGATAGAGGTGTAACTACTTTGGCGATCTCTTTACCTTTGTGTCTGGTAGATGCATGCTTTGGTGCTGGTGCATATGATCTTTGAGGTTTTGGTGCTTGATAGTAATTATTAGGATATGGATATGGTTGAGCAGCAGTAACAAGTGCTAATGGATTTGCACTTTTGGCTATTCTTTTAGCATGGATTTCATTAACTTCCTTTTGATACTGTTTTAGAATGTCAAATAGCTTGTTATATGAGACAGTGTCTAATTCTTTAGTTTGCTTGACAATTGTCACAAATCTTGACCATTCTGGCTAAAGTTGCTAAAGAAATTGAACATTCACTTGCATTGTAGCAACTTGGAAGTTGTTCCTGATCATTTCATTCATCATCTTGTAAAAATAAGAGTAATATGACTCCATTGACTCTCCATCTCGAGAAGTGAACTTTTCAAATTCCCAGAACAGGTTAGTCTTAACATCTTGAATGTTCAATGATTCACCCTGTTGTAGCCTTTCAATGGCTATCCAGATCTCATTAGCTATCTGGCAAGTATCAACTATTGAGTAGATTTCATCTCCAATTCCAGTTAACAGCAAGAAGATTGCTTCCTTTTCAGCCTGGAAGTGAGCTTTGTTATTAGGAGACATGTTCAGTATTGTCTCAACTGTTGTATGGTGTAGTACTGCTGGAGAATCATCAGTTGCAGCAACAACTCAAACTATTACAGCAGTTGGCTTGTAGGGACCTTCTAGAATGCATTTCCTTATTGCATAACCATTTGTTTTCGTTTCAATGTATCATAGAAAATGCGATTGCCACTGTGCATATCTTCCCATTGCAAGCATCGATGGTTGATCTTTTGACCCAGCTGCCATGATGTTGTTATGCATTTGACTATCTGTTGAGGATGTAGTGATTGGAGTAGTCATGATGAATGATTGGTGAAGAATTATGAAGTGAAAATGAGTTGATGGATCTTAAGTAGATGTGTTGTGATTGAAGTTGTGGTTAAATGAATGCAATTAACGTCCACGGGATTTTACAAATCTATGATTAAAACCGAGAAAGAAGTTACTTTAATGGGATTTTACAAAATCAATAGACAACCGTGAATGTAAATGGATTGATGAGAAAGGTTTGTTTATTGGAAAGTAATTGTCTTTTAAGTCCTTGTTTGTGTTTTAGGTTGATGGTTTGTTAAGGTAAATTGCTTGTCTTTTAAAGTCCAAATTGTCCAAATAAAAGTTCACCGAAAATGGTCTTAACCGAAATTAAGATTACCAAAATTGGTTGAATAGAAAATGGTTTTCGGTTCAGTGAACAGTAGGTCAAACTGCTAGGACAAATTTGATCAAACCGTTGCCAATAATAAACCAAACTGCTACCTAAAACTAGAACAAACCGCTACCTCCTTGTTCAACCAAACCGCTATCTTAAACTAGAACAAACCGCTACCTCCTTGTGGAAAGTTTCAAACCGCTATGGACCGTGTTGACAAACCGCTGCCTGATTTATCTTAGCAAACCACTGCGATTGAAAATTTCAAACCTCTACTTAGTGAAAATGGTAAATCGCTACCAAGTAATAAACCAAACCGCTGGCAAGATTTTTTCACCCAAACCGCTGGCTAAGAAACAAATGGCAAACCGCTGCCAATAAAATTCAGCCAAACCTCTGCCAAAAGAATAGCACCAAACCGCTGGCTTATACGAACAGTCCGGTAAACCGCTAGGTATTGTAAATTATAAACCGCTGCCTAGAGGTTTACCAAACCGCTGCCAAGGGGTAAAATGGACAGAGTAACATTTCTAAAGGGCCAAGGAATTTATCATGTGGAAACTAGAAGGAGGGTTGAATAGTTTTTACTGTTTTAAAATTAAAACTTAGATTGTCAACTTATGTGAACTCAAGAGATATACACAAGTGTATATGATAGCGATGCAATAAGTAAATAAATAATCTACGAAATTTGAATAAGTAAAGATAAGAAAGATCAAACCAATGACACAATGATTTATAGTGGTTTGGCTACGAAGCTCCTCTTCGCCCTACTCCACTTGCCAAGTACCCAACTTGAGAGTTATCTTCACTATGTCAACAAGCTCCCTTTAGGCGGAGAAAACCGTACATGTCGCTTACACTTTTTCTGGTACTAAGCTAAATACCGAGTTCTACTTCAAGATAGAACCAATCTAACACACTATGTATTTTATGGCCTAAATACTAACCTATCATACACATATGATACACACAACACACAATGCAAGATATACAAGATGAATGATTATCCCAAATGTGATGACACAACTAAACTAATAACACTTGAAGCTTGACGCCTTCTTGAGTGTTCTTTACTAAAGAGTGGAATGAGTTGATCACTTGTAATGGATTATGTAAAAAGTATAATGATCAAAGAATATAAAAGATGTATGTGAAAAATATTTTACAAAAGGTTGTCTAAAATGAAGACTTAAGGTTGTTATTTATAGACAAACCTTTGAAATTTAAATGCTGGCCCAAATAGCTGGACGTTGTGACCCACGGATCCACCTACAACTAGATCTGTGCCTTGTTATGGTGGATTCGTCTGAGGAGCTGGGACAACATTTGTCATTTTATGATTAACCCCAAATCTATACAAAATATTGTTTTGTACTTATTAAAACTAGTTTAATAGATTCTTCTAGAAGAAAATATTTCTTATCACTAATAAGGAAAGATTTTTAGATTTGGGAAGATTTGGAAAGATTTAGAAAGATTATTTCCACTTATGGTTAATCTTATTTTGTCGTACATGATTAATATAACTAGCTTATAATTAATCATGTGATAACTTAAATCATTTGATTAGAAAAGATTTATGCAAATGATAATATTTTCCTTTGATCATTAACTATGTTTAATAATACTATATTCATACCTTAAGTGATTTGTCGACGTCAAGTAAACTTTTGACTAAATAACTTGTTTACTTAAACTTTTACGTAGTATGACATTATATTTGTTATTATCAAAACATGAAGATCATTAAATATACATATCGTTTTTGCGTGAATATTTGTATTAACAATCTCCCCCTTTTTGATGATGACAAAATATAAACTCATGCTTATTTAAAAGTTACTAAATAAGTATTTAGTAGACGAGTTTACATATCTTCTCCCCCTTTTTGTCGAAGCAAAAAGTGTTGTAGAGGCGGTCCTTGAAAGTCTTGTTTTTGACAAATGCTAAGTCACTTGGTTACGAATGCAAAGTAAAAAAATAACGACAAGATGCAAGTGCTCCCCCTTGGTGTATACTCCCCCTTGCTTGGGGCACCAAGTAATCGAGCTATGGATGCGTTGATACAAAACAATGTTAGTAGGCAAGTAAATATATATATGACAATCACAAATGCACACATATACATTTCACATAATAAACATCCATCATCAACAAGACAAATAAAAATAATGTTAAATCCATTATAAGGGATAAAACATAAAATTTGGCATTAAAGCCATTACATGATATGCTTAAACTAGAAAATTAAAGAGACCAATTAAAAATCCTAAATCATGGGATAGCTAGCATTTTCCCATATAATCCGAGGGGTAGAGTGAGATGGTTATGCGGCTAATAGGGAAAGTAAGGTGGGTGTGATGGAGAGCCGAGGTGGTGTCGAATGTATAAGAACATGTAGTTGACATGATTTCGGAGCATTTGGATTTCATGCCTTGTGGTGCTACAACATTGACAAAAAATGTTGTGGAGGTTAGGCATGTCTTTTGGATGAACAAAATCCAAGATGTTTGGAGGATTGGGAAAATCTTGATTTCCAAGATTTGGTGGTGGATGGTGAATGTTTTCAAGTGGAGGTGCATTGTTGTGGAGGAGAGGTGTGTTGTTGTTACTGTTAAAAAACAAAGGTTGGGTCGGTGGCAATGGTTCAAATCCAGGTGGTAGATTTAAAAAACCGAGAGGTGGTCGAGAGACACGTGGACGTGGAGATGGATTAGAAGGGCCCGGTGGCCAGTTATCCATGGTTTGAACATAGGGATCTGTAAAACCCCGTATTTAAGGTCACTACTAATTCCAATCTCATAATTATTTTATGAATTTTAAGAATTTACTTTTATTAATTTTAGTCGGTTTTATTAAAATCGTTGTTTTAATTATTTACGAGCCATGTTTAGAACTATTATTCATCTTGAACCTTACATAAATACAATTTTCAGATAAGTATCCATATTTATGTAGAACTATTTTTATCTTGTTTGTTTTCACTTCTTGGTTCCGCCTTAACTCTCGGAATAATTTTCACTAGTACCCGTTAGTCTCAAAACTACTCACCTATCTTAAAATTTATACCCTAAATGCTAAAGTTATCAATAATAAAACCAAAAATTTTACACAACCACCTCATGGGTGGCGTGGCATGAAGAGAAGGAAAGACTAGGACATTTGTCCTAGTCAAATGCATGTAATGCATGCTCAAATTGTATAAAACCTAGCCTTTCTCTCACACTTACACCCACTTGATAAAATTTCACCCACACCTTGTTTCTCTTCTCCTTTTTCCGTACACCTTCATCATTCAAACACCCATTTCACCAAAATTTTCTACACCATTCTCTTGTTATTCTTGCACCATCCTATTTCTCATATTATAAGCTACATTTGAAGACCCTAAAACCTTATGTTTGAGAGGTTTAGGGGCTGAATTAAGTCATCTTAGTAGAGGATTCATGCATGCATTGGTGATGATGCTCTAGTGTTAGTAGGTGATTTTCAAGCCAGGTTTTGTTGTAGTCATTGGTTGATTTTGTTGTTAGTTCTTGCAAGATCTATTTAGGTGCTTTTAGTTGACTTTCATTTGGGTAAAAAGATGAATGTGGGCTGACATTTTGGTTGGTTTTGGTATAATTGGTGTATTTGTTGGGTCAAAACTTGGAGAAATAAGATGTAGAGGTGGTGTTGATTATTGTGGTCACATTTATTATAGTAAGGCTCTATTTTGTTTCCGTGAGAATTTTCTTATAAAAGTTACATTTTGATTTGATTTCCTACTGTAAAATATGCATTTTTATGTTAATAAGATATGTGACAACATGGTGTGGCATTGCATTCACTTTTGGTGAGGTCAAAATCATTGAGAGAGTGTGTTGGTAAAGAAGATTTAGAATCTGTTTTAGGTCAGTATCTTGTTGGGCTTAATACCAATTATTTTCGGCTTGTGGTCTACTGGACAATTCATATTTTAGGTAGATAAACATTTGTAGATTATGTGGTGAATTGGATGGTTTTGTAACTCCTCCGGATGAGTGAATTATGACCGTTTTACGGTAACTAGTCAAATCTGGACAGTCATTTGGAAAACAGATTAAACACCAAAAAATTTCACTAAAGTTCTGAATTTTAAAGCATGGTTCAATATTATACACATTAGACTAACTTCTTCAAGTGGAATCACTTTGATAACTATCACGGTTTAGGATTTATAGCCGTTTCCGTAAGTAGTAAAAATTCAGTGAATTTTCTGGTTAGAGTTGTCAAGAGTAAAATCACATTTCCCATTAATTGGAAACTAACTAGAGGATGAGGCCATACATTCTGGAAAATAGACTCAAAGGACCTTCCAGGGGTGAAAACCTCATGTTTATAGCCTTTGTGGATTAGGAGATATAGAACCATAATTCGGGGTAAAATCAGAATTTGAATTTTTACGTCTTTTCTTAAAAACATAAAAGTATCCAAACATGATAGTAAAATAAGAATTAATATACGAAACTTAGTAGATGTTTAATAAGATATAAACTCAGGTTATACATCAATTTAGAGACAAAAATACTTAAGCTAAGTCATTATGCAATGTCACTCATATCTTGGAAATATATCTTATAGCCGTATAATTATTTTTATGTATAGACCATCTTTATTATACTAAGACTAGTTACATCTTATAGGTCGCGGCTGAATCGTTGATACTTTCTCCTCCCATTGGTTTCCCGTTCGATCTTCTTCTACTTCTTTACTCGGTGAGTTCATAGCCTCACCTTTATACTTTATAATGTTTTCATAAACCCCGCGAGGGAGATACATGTTAGTTTTTATAAACTGAACACAAGTAGATTTACGGTATGCTGGACCCGATTGCGAACCGACCCAATTATGAACTAATTGCATAAGTACCTATTGCAAAAAGGCCCCTAATTTCATGCACTGTTAATTACCTATGATGGGTAAGCGCTAGTACATTAAGTAGATCTATTGGGTCGTGACTGCCCTGTCTGGGGTTGTGACATCCATGGCGCGATCACCCCCAAAAGGACATTTTGTATTGAGAATTTCTTTAGGTATATTGCAATATTACCTAGTTGTGGGGCATTGATAACATAATTAAGTATGTTGGTTAACGTTTCAGTGGCATGAGCTTAATGCATTAGTATTTATAAACTTGTTTGATCCACAAGTTTTCGATGATATAACTACTTGTGTTCTAATCTTAAATCTTTTAAACTCTATGGATTTCACTCAATGTTTTGTTGAAGTTTTTATCATGTTTATCTCAGGTAATCAGGATTGATGGCTTGGAGCGGCAAAGGAAGTTTAGCGCACTGTATTTGGCTAAACATGTTTTTTTTTGTTTCATTCATCTTTGTTTACTTTGTCTCGTGGTTTAAAAAAAACAAAACTTATGTTGTAATATCGTGTGGTTTCGATTTTGTGGACCTGCCTTTTAAACTCTGATCTTATTAAGAATGGAACTTGGTTATTTAAACGTCTCTTTTAGAGTCGTTATTTATATTCTTATGTTGTTGTGCTATGACTTAACACCTAAACTGTTGGTTCCGCTTCTTATGAAATTTGGGGATGTTAAAGATTGGCATCAAGAGCTTAAGGTTATAGAGAACTAGGTCGTTTTTCAAAAACCTAAACTATAACTTTTTTGCACGCTAAGACTCCTCGTGGCCCTCGTCTAAGTCAGACTTATGATTCCTATTTGTGTACTTATGCACGTTTTGAGTGCATTGCTATTAAAATATTTATATAATAAATATTATGATATATATTAAGATATATATATATATATATATATATATATATATATACATCGATTGTCATGCTTATTCGTGAAGCATTGAAAAATTATTTCTTTAAATTACATAAAAATGTAATTCATATATATGAGGAATATTATTATTTATGCTTGGTTTATTATCGATCATCACGTTCATTCATGGAGCATCATCATGCATTTGCATATTGCATAAGTTATTATTCATATAAAAAATTCTTAATTGTATAGTGACCTTATACACTTGTTTTGCATGATTTATAGACTATCATGGCGAACATTCCTCCTCCCGACCATGCTATGGACTTGCCCGTGGATGATCCGATTCATCCCGATCCTGCTCTTGTTATTATCCTCGATCATGCACCTGTTCAACTAGAGGGTCATGCCAATGAAAATATCGAAGAAGAGGACCCGAAAGAAGGACCAAAGGAAAATAAGTTGGTGCCCGAATCCAACAACATGAATGGGTTTGTGCTCCATATGATCTCGCAACCAGAAGGTAACATGAATGGCTGGTTAGTCGAAGATGATGAAGATGAAGAAAAAGAAGAAGAAGAAGATGAAGAAATGAATGAGGGTGGCGAAGAAAATAATGATGATGATGATGCTGAAATCATTAACCCTTATGAAGAGACTGATCCCCTCAATAAACCACCTCCTACATCAGATGATGAGTCTGAGTTCGCACCTTCGGTAGTCCATGTTGCCAATGATAACGGCATGCCAGTTCCTCCTGTCATCTAGTTCGGAGGTAACTATCATATTAAAGAGAGCTCATCAACTGGGGCTTCTCTTACTGGTAACAGCTGGGTTTATGCACCTGGTCCTATATGTTGCACTCTAAAGAGTCTTCATAGAGTAGCTAAGAGGTTGGATAAGCAGATGTACGAAGGGCACAAGACTGAGGGCAGAATGGCAAAGAAATTCAAAGAGAATGATACCCAGATGAACAGGCATGAGTTTGACATCACAGTTTTAGATGCGGAAGTAAGGAGAAATAGTGTTGACTATGCCAAGATGAAGGAGCTCATTGAGGGCATGAGTGATCGATTTAATAAGCTTGAGTTGCAGTGTCACCGAGCCGAGCGGTTAAGCCGTTGGGAGGCTTGAGTCAAGGAGCAAATACCCGTGAGATTACGATTCCAGTAGATGCTTTCGGGGACTCCTATTCACCCTACTTCTACACTTCGATCAGATGACCCATATGCCATGGTTAGGGCTGCTAGTATGGCTACTAGAGATGATGATGATGATGATGACTCTACGACACCTATGGACTCACAGCCCACTGAGTCACGTAGATCCCCACGCGATCATTAGTAGTCTAGGATCATTGTGTACTCATTGTTTTGCTATCACAAACTAGGCATGTCGGTTATGGAATTAGTACTTATGTTGGTGATAACTTCGGTTATATTTTGTAGAAACAATGCAGCCACCTACTACCTTTTTGTGATGAATGATGAATTGTTATCCTTTGATTATCTACTTGATGTGTTATGACTTCTTTTGCATTTTGATTGTTTATACGTGTTGTCATATTTATGATCTTGTGTTAGAAATTGATTGTTTGTACATGTTATGACTATATCATTGTATAAATGTTCATGGGGTTTTCTTTGTGATATGACAGAATCATGCCACCAAGGAAAGCCCAACCTTTGACATAAGCTAGAGTCGATCGACTGATTCAACAGCGAGTTGATGCGGTTATTGCAGCTGAAAGAAGAAAGAGTTCAAAAAGAAAGACATAATAGAGGACCTGCTCAAGGCCCAGTTGCTCCTCCTGCCCGTGAATGTACATTCTCTGGTTTTATGAAATGTAACCCCATTCGCTTTCATGGGAACAAAGGAGCCGTGGGGCTATGCCGATGGATCGAAAAGACAAAAATGGTGTTTAGCATCAGTCATTGTGCTGAAGAGAACAAGGTTAGGTATGCTGCTGCTACTTTTCAAGATTGGGCTTTGACCTGGTGGAACTCACAAGTTTCCACGTTAGGAATTAAGGTCGCAAATGGGAAATCATGAACCAAAATAAAGACGATGATGACAGAGGAATTTTGCCCTCTTGAGGAGATCCAGCAGATGGAGAGTGAATTATGGAACCTTAAGGTTAAAGAATATGACATCACTGCTTATACTACCCGTTTCAACGAATTGGTTTTGTTATGCCCCAAAATGGTTCCGACAGAGAAGAAGAAAATCATGGCATATATTCATGGTTTATCTGAAAACATCAAAGGTGAAGTGACTTCATCCTCACCTACTACTCTGAATGAGGCCGTTCGTATGGCCCATACCTTGATGGAGCAGAAGTCTCTAGCTAGGGTTGAAAAAGATGCTGAGGTTAAGAAAAGAAAGTGGGAACACTTCCAGAGTGGAAGCAGCAGTAGCAACAACAACAACAACAACTGGGGTAATTACCAAAACAACAACTGCCATAACCAAAACAACAATCGAAGACAAGGAAATGCAAGGGCTTTGACCACAACTCAAAATGCAGGGGCGAACCAAACTGGGGTTGCTCCTAAATGTAACCGCTGTGGACTATGTCATTTTGATCAATGCCTACCAAAGTGCAACAATTGTGGAAAAATGGGACATAAGACCAAGGACTGCCGAAGCAAGAATGTGGCTTCAAGTGCTAGGGCTCAGTCAGCTGTAGTTTGTTATGAATGTAGGGAAAGAGGCCACAAGAGCAATGCATGCCCGAAGAGAGCTGATTGACAAGGCATAAATGCGCGAGGTTAAGCTTATGTCATCCGTGATGCCGAGCACAACCAGGGCCTGAATGTAGTGACGGGTACGTTCTTATTGAATAATCGTTATGCTACCATATTGTTTGATTTGGGTGCAGATTAAAGTTTCGTGGATATTAGATTTAGCCATTTAATTGATATTAAACTGGTCAAATTGAATACTAATTATGAAGTCAAACTAGCCGACGGAAAGGTAGTTAGCACCAACACTGTTCTGAAGGGTTGTACCCTGAATTTACTTGACAATTTGTTCGACATTGATCTCATGCCAATAGAGTTGGGTACGTTTTATGTAATAAAAGGAATGGATTGGTTAGTAGAACGTGATGACGTTATCGTGTGTGGTAAAAAGGAAGTACATGTGCCTTTTAAGAACAAGATGATAGTAGTCAAGAGTGATAGTGGTGCATCTCGATTGAAAGTGATATCCTGTATAAAGGCAAGAAAGTACATAGAAAGGGGATCCCAGTTGTTCTTAGCTCAAGTGAGGGAGAAAGAACCAACAAAGAAACAATTGCAAAATGTGCCAGTGATTCGTAACTTTCCGAGGTGTTTCCCGATGATTTACCAGGACTCCCACCACCTCGACAAGTGAATCGAGCTAGTGCCCGAAGCCACACTTGTTTCACGTGCACCTTACTCTCTAGCACCGTCTGAAATGAAAGAATTGTCGGATCAATTAAAGGAATTATCAGAGAACGGATTCATTCGCCCAAGTTCTTCACCTTGGGGAGCTCTAATGTTGTTCGTTAAGAAGAAGGACGGATCATTCCGTATGTGCATCGACTATCGCGAGATAAATAAGTTGACAGTCAAGAATCAGTATCTACTATTGAGGATTGACGACCTGTTTGATCAACTTTAAGGTTCAAGCGTGTACTCAAAGATTGATTTGCGGTCTAGTTATCACTAACTCCGAATTAGAGAATAAGATATCCTAATCACTGCTTTTCGGACAAGGTACGGTCACTACAAATTTTAAGTGATGTCGTTTGGTCTAACCAACGCTCCTGCGGTATTCAGAGATTTAATGAATCGAGTATGCAAGCTGTACCTCAATAAATTCGTGATTGTGTTCATTGATGACATACTTGTCTACTCCAAGAATAAAGAAGAGCACGAAGAACATTTGAAGATCATTTTGTAGTTACTCAAAAAGGAGCAATTGTATGCCAAAATTCTCGAAGTACAATTTCTGGCTTGAGTCGGTACAATTTCTTAGTCACGTGATCGACAATAAAGGTGTCCACGTGGATCCTGCGAAGGTTGAGGCTATCCGAAATTGGTCTGCACCAACAATACCGACAGAAGTAAGGTAATTTTTAGGTTTAGCCGGATATTATAGACGATTCTTCGAGGGTTTCCCGTTAATTTCTAAGCCTCTAACTAAATTGACCCAGAAGAACAAGAAGTATGAGTAGGGTATGGAAGAAGAAGAAGCATTCCAGACTTTGAAGCAGAAATTATGTTCCTTACCTATCCTAGCTTTACCCGAGGGGATTGAGAACTTTGTTGTATATTGTGATGCGTCGCACAAGGGTTTTGGAGCGGTATTTATGCAGAGAGAAAAAGTGATCGCGTATGCCTCTCGACAACTAAAAAAGCACGAGGAAAACTACACGACCCGAACTGGGTGATGTAGTGTTTGCACTTAGACTATGGAGACATTATTTTTACGGTACTAAGTGTACTGTGTACACAGATCATAAGAGTCTATAGTACATTCTGGATCAAAAGGAGCTCAACATGAGACAACGGTGATGGATCGAACTTTTGAGTGATTATGATTGTGAAATCCGCTACCATCCCGGTAAGGCCAATGTAGTGGCTGATGCCTTGAGTCGAAAGGATAGAGAACCAATGAGGGTTAGATCTTTGGTAATGATAGTACACACCAATTTACTTGAGAGAATACTTAATGCTCAGACTAAGGCAATGAAAAAGGAAAATGTGAAAGCCAAAAATCTTGGAAGACTAATCAAGCCGATATTCAAGATCTATTTCGATGGAATCTGATGCTTTGAAGGGCGAATATGGTTACCGTTGTTCGGGGGATTAAGATATCTGATCATGCATGAATCGCAAAAATCTAAATACTTCATTCACCCGGGGTCAGACAAGATGTATCAGGACTTAAAGAAGCTCTATTGGTGGCCGAACATGAAAGCTGAGATCGTCACCTACATCAGTAAGTGTCTGACCTGTGCCAAGGTAAAAGCTGAGCACTAAAACCACCTGGTCTACTCCAACAACCTAAAATTCCAGAGTGGAAGTGGGAGAAAATAACCATGGATTTTGTTTTAGGGCTTCCAAAAACCCTAAGTGGTTATGACTCCATCTGGGTTATTGTTGACCGATTGACCAAATCTGGTCACTTCTTACCAATAAAGAAGACTGATAGCGTGGAAAGGCTCGCCAAATTATACTTGAAAGAAATTATATATAAACATGGTGTACCTATGTCAAATATCTCCGATAGAGACAGTTTGTTACATCAAGATTTTGGGGATCGCTGCAAAAGGCCATGGGAACCCAACTAGATATGAGTACCGCTTACCACCCACAGACGGATGGTCAAAGTGAGAGGACGATTCAGACGCTGGAAGACATGTTGCGAGCATGTGTAATTGATTTTGGTAATAGCTAGGATCGACACTTGTCATTGGTCAAATTCTCCTACAATAACAATTATCATGCGAGTATTAAGGCTGCCCTGTTCAAGGCGCTCTATGGGCGGAAGTGTAGGTCGCCATTTTGCTAGAGTGAAGTTGGAGACAGCCAACTCACAGGTCCGGAATTGATACGGGATACAACAGAAAAGATAGTACAAATCAAGAACCGTTTGTTGACTGCTCATAGTCGTCAGAA
Organism: Tanacetum coccineum; assembly: GCA_026074375.1. Classification (NCBI taxonomy): domain Eukaryota; kingdom Viridiplantae; phylum Streptophyta; class Magnoliopsida; order Asterales; family Asteraceae; genus Tanacetum; species Tanacetum coccineum. Next base: position 77,336 of record BQNB010001810.1, on the reverse strand, counting down.
AAGCTACGCAGACGTGAGGCATAGGCCATTGGATTTCAATGTAGGTGATATGGTTATGCTTAAAGTATCGCCTTAGAGGTACATAATTCGCTTTGGGAAACATGGTAAATTGAGTCCACGGTATGTGGGGCCATTCAAAGCTATAGATAGAATTGGTCCTGTGGCGTACAAGTTGGAGCTTCTTGATAAACTCTATGCAATCCATAACACCTTCCATGTTTTGAATCTCAAGAAATGCCTGGTGGATGAGAACTTAGTTATCCTACTTGAAGAGATCCAATTCAACGACAAATTGCACTTTATTGAAGAGCCAGTAGAGATTATGGACCGGGAAGTGAAGCATCTCAAGCAAAGTCGAATTCCCATTGTTAAAGTTCGATGGAATTTAAGGGGAGGTCCAGAATATACTTGGGAATGAGAAGACTTCTTCAAGAGAAATTACCATCATCTTTTCTCGAGTAATCAGAAGACGAGCAAGAGGAATCGAGCACCGAGACGGCCCTCTCATAAGGAGGGGAGGATGTAAAACCCCGTAATTAAGGTCACTACTAATTCTAATCTCATAATTATTTTATGAATTTTAAGAATTTACTTTTATTAATTTTAGTCGGTTTTATTAAAATCATCGTTTTAATTATTTACGAGCCATGTTTGGAACTATTATTCATCTTGAACCTTACGTAAATAAAATTTTTAGAAAAGTATCCCGATTTATGTAGAACTATTTTTATCTTGTTCGTTTTCACTTCGTGGTTCCGCCTGAACTCTCGGAATAATTTTCGCTAGTACCCGTTAGCCTCAAAACTACCCACCTATCTTAAAATTTATACCCTAAATACTAAAGTTATCAATAATAAAACCAAAATTTTTACACAACCACCTCATGGGTGGCGTGGCATGAAGAGAAGGAAAGACTAGGACATTTGTCCTAATCAAATGCATGTAATGCATGCTCAAATTGTATAAAACCTAGCCTTTCTCTCACACTTACACCCACTTGATAAAATTTCACCCACACCTTGTTTCTCTTCTCCTTTTGCCGTACACCTTCATCATTCAAACACCCATTTCACCAAAATTTTCTACACCAATCTCTTGTTATTCTTGCACCATCCTATTTCTCATATTATAAGCTACATTTGAAGACCCTAAAACCTTATGTTTGAGAGGTTTAGGGGCTGAATTAAGTCATCTTAGTAGAGGATTCATGCATGCATTGGTGATGATGCTCTAGTGTTAGTAGGTGATTTTCAAGCATGATTTTGTTGTAGTCATTGGTTGATTTTGTTGTTAGTTCTTGCAAGATCTATTTAGGTGCTTTTAGTTGACTTTGATTTGGGTAAAAAGATGAATGTGGGATGACATTTTGGTTGGGTTTGGTATAATTGGTGTATTTGTTGGGTCAAAACTTGGAGAAATAAGGTGTAGAGGTGGTGTTGATGATTGTGGTCACATTTGTTATAGTAAGGCTCTATTTTGTTTCCTTGAGAATTTTCTTATAAAAGTTACATTTTGATTTGATTTCCTACTGTACAATATGAATTTTTATGTTAATAAGATATGTGACAACATGGTGTGGCATTGCATGCACTTTTGGTGAGGTCAAAATCATTGAGAGAGTGTGTTGGTAAAGAGGATTTAGAATCTGTTTAGGTCAGTAGGTTGTTGGGCTTAATACGAATTAGTTTTGGCTTGTGGTCTACTGAAAAATTCATATTTTAGTTAGATAAACATTTGTAGATTATGTGGTGAATTGGATGGTTTTGTAACTCCTCCGGATGAGTGAGTTATGGCCGTTTTACGGTAACTAGTCAAATCTGGACAGTCGTTTGGAAAACAGATTAAACACCAAAACTTTTCACTAAAGTTCTGCATTTTAAAGCATTGTTCAATATTAGACACATTAGGCTAACTTCTCCAAGTGGAATCACTTTGATAACTATCACGGTTTAGGATTTATATCCGTTTCCGTAAGTAGTAAAAATTCAGTGAATTTTCTGGTTAGAGTTGTCAGGAGTAAAATCACATTTCCCATTAATTGGAAACTAACTAGAGGATGAGGCCATACATTTTGGAAACTAGACTCAAAGGACCTTCCAGGGGCGAAAACCTTATGTTTATAGCCTTTGCGGATTAGGAGATATAGAACCATAAATCGGGGTAAAATCAGAATTTGAGTTTTTACGTCTTTTCTTAAAAACATAAAAGTATCCAAACATGATAGTAAAATAAAAATTCATATACGAAACTTAGTAGGTGTTTAATAGGATTTAAACTCAGGTTGTACATCAATTTAGAGACAAAAATACTTAAGCTAAGTCGTTATGCAATGTCACTCATATCTTGGAAATATATCTTATAGACGTATAATTATTTTTATGTATAGACCATCTTTATTATACTAAGACGAGTTACGTCTTATAGGTCGCGGCTGAATCGTTGATACTTTCTCCTCTCGTTGATTTCCCGTTCGATCTTCTTCTACTTCTTTACTCGGTGAGTTCATAGCCTCGCCTTTATACTTTATAATGTTTTTATAAACCCCGCGAGGGAGATACATGCTAGTTTTTATAAACTCAACACAAGTAAATTTATGGTATGTGATAAGTGCTTAATTACACATATCTTTTACCTCTAAAAACGAGCTTAAATGACCAAAAACAGACAAAAACTGCCAAATATATGTTTGTTTTGCATTTGTATTGTGCAGGAAGTGGATATCAACAAAAAGTCAGAAAACCAAGCCAAAATGACAAAACTGAGCATGGAATGGAAAAGACTGTGCAAAATCAAGGCCAAAGTCCAAAAATGACAAAGACAGAGTCATCTGAAGAATCAGTCAGTCCAAAACCAGAGCCGAACAGAAAATACTATTGAATGCAAATCTTTACCCATCTGATGGGCCGGGAAGACCCAATAGAATAATTATAAGACTGTGAAGACAAGCAAATGGGCCCCTCAATCAATTACACCAGCCATTTGTGTGCAAAGCCCAATAACCAAACCTAAACCTTATTGGGCCCAAACCCAAACCCAGTGGGCCCAATACAAGCCCACACACCCAATTGGGCCCAATACACAAACCCAAGCCCAACAAAAGCCCAAAAATCCTTTTTTATAAAACTTTAGGGGCTAAAATTGCCAATTTTGAAAGTTATTTTATAAAAGAAAAATGGTTTAACACAAGGGCTGGTTTTGCAATTTACCCTAACCTTCCTTTTCCCTTTTAGTTATAAACAGCAGGGACCATTTTTGCAATTGTCCTAAACCCTTTTTATCTCTTTTAGTTATAAACCACAAGGACCAAAACTGCCACTTTCTAAACTTGTGTATAACTGAAATTCGGCTTAAAAGAGAAATGAAAAGAGAGAGAGAGTTGAGGGACCATTTGTGCCTCTTCCCCATTCTTTTCGTTTAAACCCTGCAACCCACCCCTGTCGAACCCACCTTCGCGCCAAAACCATACCACCCTTTCCCCACGGTTTCAAGCCAAAACCACCTCTCCAGTACACTTTCCTACTCACCCCTCACCTTTCCCCACTTACCCTGCACCTATAACCCCCTCCCACTTGGAAAACACTCAACCCGAGACCCCATCAATGGTTGAGATGGTGTATAAGAACCAACGAAGGGCTAGGATTGCTGGGACTGCCTTGTACTCTCACAACAAACTCGTCCCAAGTCTTTGAGACTTGTATAAAAGAGCCAAGACCAAGCCGAAGCACACACACCATTTTTTTTATGTTTTTAGTTTAAATTTAATTCCAAGTCTTTCTTTTAAGCATTTAAGTGTAATTCAGTTCATTTAAAAGTTTTATGTTGTAACATCTTCAGTTTTAATAAAAGTTAAGAGTTTTTGTGATATAGCCATTGTCAAGAATTTAAAATCTTATTTAAACCCTTTTAATCTGTTTAGACTTATATAAAAACGTGTAAAAGTTGTTAAACTCAGCTTATGAACTTGTTTCACCCTTTTATTTCTTTTAAAAAGCTAAAAAGAAGCAAAAGTTATACTTAAGGGGGTGTTTGGTTTAGACCCCAAAATGGGTCATATGGGGGTTGTAATGGGTTGTAACCACTCAGCCAACTTTGGCTGAGTGTGTGGAGTTTAATAAGCCACTTTGATCAATCTTTTTAGTGTAAAAATAAGTTTTTAAGTCTCCCTTGCTTTCTGTCAAAATTTTATAAGCCACAAATTGAGCTAAACCACTTAAGCTGTGTAGACAGCTTAAGCACGTCCTGTTTTAGCTTATTTGCTTATTTCCTGTTTAATTGTGTTTCGTTAAGGCTAACAGTACTCACCTTAACTTAACAGTACTAACTTATAACTAGCAGTACTAACTTTAAGTTAGTACTGGTAGTTAATACTGGTAGTACTGTTATTAGTACTGCTGAGTTTCCTTGCTTTTTGATGGCTTATGTTCTGAAAATAAGCTCATTTGCCACCCTTGTTCATCTGTTTGGGGTTGGTTTTAGGTAAAAAGCTCTTAAGAGTTTATTTGCATAAGCTCAAATAAGCCCTTAAGCCACTGCCTTGCATTTCCCCTGGTGCTGAGCACCTAGATTCAGCACTCCTTATCTAGCTTATTTTGTATTAAGCTCTTAGTTATTATAGCTTTTATTTATAGCTTATTACTAGTTCTTTAAGTCCCCAAAATCATATAGCTTATTTCCCCCTCTAGTATAGCTTATTCTAGGCTTAAAGTTCCATTTTTTCTGTTTTCTTTTATAAGCTGTTAACATAGCTTAAGTTATTTCCAGCTTATTTTAGGGCTTATTAGATTTCCATAGTTTAATTTTAGGACTCCCCTCTCCTTATTAACTGTCCCCCATCATTTTTTAGCTTATTTAGAGGCCTTAAGCTCAAAGAAAAAGCCAAAAAGCCTTTTGTGCTTATTAAGCTTCTGTCAGCCCAATAAGCTCACATTTCTAGCTTATTTAGTTCATTTCAGCTTATACTCCTTTTATGAAAAATGCTCCCCTTGAGCCCCTTAACAAGTCTTCTTTTATAGCTTTTTGATAATAAGCTGTTGGACCCACCTTGCAGTCGGGGTCCACTTCAGGGACCATTTGTGTAATTTTGTCTTTTCTAGTTAACATTGTTAGTCCCTGTGGTTAGTTAGCCTGTTACCCCGTTTGTCCTTGTGTCCTTTTCACTGTTAGTCCTTTTAGTTAACCACAGTTAGTTTATTTAATTTAATTAATATAAATTAGGTTAAAATTTAATTAGTTTAATTACTTTTAATTTATACAGTAAAATTTGGGCATTTTTATATTTTTAGAATTGTTAACTTTTTCTTTATTTAATTTTATTTTTTTTAGAATTTTTATAACTTTTATTTTTTGTCTTTTTCTATTTTCTTAGTTTTAATTAGTTATTAACCTTTAAAAATTCATAAAAAATCCAAAAATTAATAAAAAAATATTTTTCTTTTTTATAAAATTTTCTTTTGTCATTTAGTGTCTAGGAAAAATATAAAATTTAGTATAGGCTTACTTTTTCTTAAATTTCAGTTTTAGACCCGTTTTACCGGGTACGTTTTACCGTTTCTTTTCGTTTTACATTCAAACGACCTCCGTTTTAGTTCTAGTTTTCTTTATTTTTCAAATTAAGTTAATTAGAATTTAATTTTGATTTTTAATTTAATTTAGCATTTATTTTCTTAATTTTTAGTATTTAGGTTTCCCGATACCTGATTTTGTTTCCCGTAGTTTTTAAGATCCCCATTTCCTTTGCTTGTTTTCCCGTAGATTAAATTAGGTTTTATTTAATTAATTTTAGTTGTAATTATATCAGTGTTTCCATCATATATTCTCAATCATTCAATTTCTCATCAAACCAGGATAAATTTCAATTGCAGCCTCGTTGGGACATACGACCCGGGAATATCTCTTCCGGAATCTTTTTATTATTGATTCTTATATATTTAATCTCTTTTTGTAGATTTTGACCTTTTGCCTTGGTCAAGGGCATTTGGTTGAGATTTGCATTTGAGTTGTTATATATATATATACTATCAGACGAATCATCAACCCTCCTACACCACCCGATCCATTCGTTACATTCATCACCAAAAAAGTCCTCAAATTCAGTTCATTCTTCGAATTACTCGGATTAGTTCCCCCATCATCCAACACTGAACTCATTTGAACCAAAGAGGAAGATGGCGACATGGTGTTTATTGAGATTGTCTCAAAGGATGACAATCCCCGCAAGGAGGAACCCAAAGCAGGAGAGCAAGAAGTAGAGTATTTTAACATATTCCTGACTAGGAGTGAACTCGCATATCACAAGTACCTCATGTGTGGCCCAATCCCTTCAATATTCCTACGAAACCCCATCATTATGGAAGGATGCCCTTCGAACCTCAAGGTACCATGCAACATTAGGCATGTGCATGTATAAAAATCCTACATTGACCTTAACTCCCCTCTAAATATCATGACCCGAATGATGTATAATTGGATCATGAGGAGAAAACTCGACCCTAAGGAAAATACGAATGAAGGACTTAGCAATTTCACAGGAAGGATTAAAGGAATGCATGTCTTCGTAGGAAACTTCACCTATATCATAGACTTCATGATTATTAAGGACATTAGCTCAATTATAGACCCTAGGCTGTCACAAGTAGTGCTAGGGAAACCTTTTGTGGAAATATCCAACATGACTCACGACCCACCCGAAGGCGTAGTCAGGTTCACTAACGGAAACAATGAAGTTTCCTATAAGATGCCCCATAAGATAGAACAATACGACTCATTGTTGAACCTAGAAAAAGAGCACTCAAAATCAGTCTACCTTAGGAACGAAGAAGACAAGAGGAGAGGAGTGAAGTATGTAATGAGCAAAATATTAGGATTTTACAAAGAATGCCTAGAACTCGGACCCGAATACCTAACTGGAGTGGATGATGAAGGAGAAGTCACGTAAGAACGTGTGACTTTGAGTCTAGCTACAAGACTCATAAATTAAGAAAAGCACTTTTTAGGAGGCAACCAAATATTTACTTTTATCGCATATTAGGAGTGTCTTGTGTGTTTTAATTCTTTATCGTTTGTTTTACTATGTTTGAATTATCTTGTAATCATGCTTTGTTTGTTTTTAACTTTGTCTTAATTTCAATCAAAGGTATTTCGCAAACAATAAGTGTAGGGGGATTTATCCGGCTTTTGAGCCAAATTCAAACATGTTAAATGAATTGTTTAGATTAATTTGCGTCAGTTTCGAGTCATATGATTGAATTGTTAAATCTCTGATTTTATGCATTCATTTATACAGGAATTAACTTATGGAATCAAGTGCAAGAAATTTTTCATCAAAAACAAAAATTTCGTTTTCATAGACTGTGGAGACGGCGTCACGATTAACACGCGACGCCATCACTATGTCACCTATGACGGGGTCACAAAACCCTGACGGCGTCAAACGCCCAGGTCAAGAAAACTTAAATTTTTTAATTATTTTTGAAAATAAATCTTGCAAAACATTTAATATATTTATCTTTCTGTTATAAACCTGTAAATACCTAATGAGTTTAACAATTCTCTCATCCTATCTATCAAGTCGAACCCTAAATTCATATTGTAAATTGGTAAATCGCACATTTTATGCTTGGTATAGTTGTCTTTGTCTTTGATTACAGGTTATATTTTATGAGAAGAAGCTTGGAAGTTCTTAGGAAGTTTCATTGGATGACTCTCGGAGGACGATTTAACCAGCTATCGCATGTTTCTTCTCTATTATTGAGTAAACCAGAAGAGTAATAGTTTCTTTTCCTTGTTTTCTTTTCCATTTATATGTTTTAACGAGCACTTCTAGAGAACATTGGGGACAATGTTCAACTTAAGTGTATGGGGGAAAATAAGCCTTAGAAACTATTCTTTCATTTTCCATTTGCTTTGTCCTTAAAAAGATGGGTTATATAACGAAACATAGCATAAAAGGGTGATTTTTACCAAAATTTAAAAAAAAATTACTACACATACCGACGAAAACCGAGTATTAATAGCGTCTCATTGATAGAATTTATATGACTAGCACAATAACCCTTAGAACTCCACCCCAAAAATATGAGGTTCGTCGTTAGATCTTTAGGAATCCGGGTATCTATTATTGATGCCCAAGATAGTTTATGCCTTTAGCTTTATCGAGTTAAGGAGTGAGCAGACACATGTGTCTATTCCGTCGTTACGGATGTGTATGTGTGGTCTTCGTCGCCTTTTCTGGAGCATTGAGATCGGTATTAAATTATATGAGTGTACCAGTAGTATATTAAATTCTAGAACTTGTTTTTGTGATGTATCCCGGGACCGCATAGTAAGTATTATGATTTACTTGATAAGAGGCATTAGGATTAACCCATGTTTTAAACATGTAATTGTTATAATGGTCACCTCGATCATATAACTATCCCACACCCTTGTCATTTACTCACCTTTAGTGCAGGATACCCCTAGTACAACCCTCCAAGCCTATCCTTTTTCACGGTTCTCATAATTTTCTAGTTAATCCGGACTATTAATGAAGAGCATTATCACTCTTAAACCAATCGTTACACCCAAAAAGCCTTAGCCTACCTTATATGTACTCACCTTTAGTACATTATTGTGTTTAACCCAAGTTAATTATTTGAGTACACGGTTGCTAAGTCCTTATCCTTGTAAATACAGTTTTGGGACGATTGGGATTCATGGTAGTATTTATTTCGCGGAAGAATGGGGAAGAAAAGTTAAGTCAATACCCCCATATGTTTGTCAAATGATATCCATGTTATTTTGATCCACCTCAAATCGGGTCATTAGTTAGATTGTAAATATCAAGCATGTAAAAGCTCAAGTGTAGGGGTACGTAATATAAACCCCATATGATGTATTATGTTATTCAAAAAAAGAGATTGATGTAGAGTTGTGTAGAGTTTGTATATCTTCGTTCGAGTCTTGGCTTAGCAATCAAACCAGCGTGTATTCGTGTAAATAATTAGCTAACCCTTCCACTCCAAATTCACCCAAAGCCACCTAAATGTATCCCATACGTTTTCGTTTCCATTATATGTTATCTTACACCTACACCCTACAACCCTTTAAAAAGACCTCTTAGATAGTAATGAATAATGCTTGCATCTAGCGGTGGAGGTTTGATCATTTACCAAGCCTATGGTAATTTATATGCTATGACAGGTAACGAGTATTGATTTTCTGTTTCCCCCTTATGTTATAATTTATTATACACCCGAGTGAAAGAGAGAATCCCAAACACTTATGTGAGGTGCTAGTATATACTTTCTGTGCTGTTATTTACGAGGTCTAGAAGGTTGTGTTGTAGAATACTTTTAAAGAGTAGGTAAAATGACCCCTCATATTGTTATTGTTTAGGTAGAAAAGCCCATTTGCTTAAGGACAAGAAAATTCCAAGTGTAGGGGTATTTGATGAGGTGTCATTTTATACACTTTTTCGGGGTCGTTTAACCCTCAAAATCGTGCATTTATGCCCAAAATAGGTACTTAATCGTTCCTTTTTAGGTATTTCTCATTGGCAGGCATTTGGTATGAATTACTACGTGACTGGTAATTTGAAGAAGAAACGGGACGAGATACAGACCTACACCAACTATTCTTCAATGAATTTCTCTCAGTGGCTGGAGACGGCGTCACAAATACAACGGTGACACGTCACATCGGAGTCTAGACGGAGTCACTTGATTCTACGACGACGTCAGGATAAATATGACCCAGCCCTATTATCTAGAATATTTTATTCATGACGGCGGTCACGATTTAAAAATTCGACGCCGACACAATGATTGTCGCCTATATATACAAACCGAATTTAGGCGTTTTAAGTGTGTAACTTTAGATTAAAAAAGAGGGTTAACGAACCTAATTCGTTTAGCAGTGTTCGGGACGAATTTAGGACTAATAAACCTTATTGTACTTCCTCACAACTCACGTTTAATCAAGTAAGGTATATATAATCATTCAATAGTCTATGCTGTTGTTTGATTCTTCTATGTTCTTGCTTTCATCTATAAACATGCTGGCTAAACCTTTAATGTCATTCTATTTATGATTGTATGCTACTTATTTTTTTTTTAATTGTTTTTTTTTTTTAGGGATTATTAGTGGTGTTGCTTCTTGTGATGGATGTGCACATTAGGCCTTAGAAACCCAGCTTTTGTCTGTATCTTTGTTGATATGTCAAGGGAAATGTGATTGTGTAGAAAGGATACCATCGGGTAACAGTATTCATACTACCTTGCCCCCTAATATGCTTGATCCACTTTTAATATATTTCACATGCACTTAGTGTACCCTTAGGGGCCTTGTAATAGTCTTCATACTACCTTACTTGTGTGTTGCTCTAGCGGAATACTAAGTAGACGGCGGGTTCGTGTAATTCGTTAATGACTTAGGAAATAATTACATAGATCATCACGAGTGTAACAAGGCAACAACACTAGGAGAAGCAATCTAAGGAGTAATACAGGATTAAATAAACACAGCCTTTTATCTTATTGTTATCACCAGTAGTTTAGTTTATCTTCTAGTTTAATAGCTAAAACCAACCAACCTCTCTAATATATGATTTTACCTGCTTTTATAAAACATAAAAATACAAAAAGAATCTTCTCTCAACCATTAGAACTTTTCTGTCTAAGACCGTGATCAAGCTTCCCAGCCTATTCCTCGAGTGAATGATAACAACCCCCTGAGTCTTGCCTATACTAATACTATAACGATTAGGTGCTCTGCCTAGGGAGTTGTAAAACTTCTTGTTGAAGTCTAATGACGACCACATCAAATTACTTACAAGAAACTTCTTACATGATGCATCCTCAGCCATATATTTGGCCTCCAAGGAATCCATAGTTCTTTGGAAGATTCAACAGTTTGGTAAATATCAAATAAAGAATCAGACATACCATTAAGGATTAAACCCCTGCAGACATAGTCATCATTGTCCCACTTTGCCCTTTTTCTGATTTGTTCCATGATTGCATCATCACCGCCATCTTCAGGAATAGGAGTAGACGCACATACATCACACTCATGCTGGAAAGCAAGAAGTGCATATTCTTCTGCCATCTTTTAAAGTCCACCCCTTAAAACTTTTCTAGCTTGGCAAAGTTTGAAGCCATATGTTTCATAGAAGCAGCAGCCATTGATTATCACAAAATAATATTCTTTGATTGTTGGTTATTGTGAGCCCAGATTAGGGTGAAGATAATCAATAGCCTAACTAATTACCAATGATGGTGACCGGATATCACTTGAAGTCGTGTAATTACTTTCCAAAGAAGATTATTCGACCATATGCCTGGGTTACACGAATACCTTCTTGGGATAAAACCAAGTATTTGTTCTTGTTTGAGGCACCAATCAAGAACCCTTCGCTTCTTAGTGTTTATGTTTTCTGTGTGTTTTTTCTATGCAATTATGATCCCTATTTATAGGGGAAATACTCAAAACCTAGGCAATGGAATTAATGAGAGATTAATGGCCAATTAATCTCTTCTATAATTAACCTCCATAATTTAGGAATTAATGGTTACATGACCAAATTAAATGTGGTCATTTAATGCAGTCAAACATGCCACTTAAATAGGCAAAAGTTGTTTACAAATTTAATGTGGTCAAACCTGCCACTTAAATGTTTGTAACCACCCACTTAATCTAACCTCTAAAAGAGTCAAGGAAAATCAGTGACTTGATAGGTGTACACTCCGTACCTTCAAACCTATTTAAAAAAGAATCAAATTTAATGCTCCCCCTTGATGGAAGATCCCCTTAAATAAGGGTGTTAAGTAATCCGAATGGATTTGGTTGCTACAAAATAGAATGTTAGTGATTAAATAACACATGTATGAGTTCCCTCTTGTCTTTGGAGTACTACAAAAAAAAAAAAACAAAAAAAAAAAAAAAAAAACTAAAAAAAACTAATAAAACAAGGTATGTTAAAAATAAAGATCTCGAAATAGGCTACTACTTCCGGTTCTCTGTCAGGACCTTTTCAAAAGGGCGGTGTCGCTTTCTCATTTGAAGGGTAACCGGTCCTATGTAGGAAAGTCAAGATTTTGACTTTTGAAGATGGTTAGCATATACATAATCAAGGATATAAACTAAGATGCATAAGCACAACATAACCAAGACAAGTATAGAACATTTAATCCTTGTAATAAAAATATACAACTATTTTTAGTGACTTTTTGTCACTTACAAAAATAGGTAAAACTAAGAACAAGGGAACAATGTCTTACTAAAACTAAAACTAGAAATTAAACATAATACTTTTTATGCTAAAAGCATCACCAGAAATCCTACAATCGGAAAGTTTTGGTGGGTATGTGTGGTAAGGGCACCTCGAGGATGTGATTTAGGATTGAAATCTTATTTCATCATGGAGGTCATTAACGATCACTTGAATCCTTTAATAATGTTCATAAAACATCTCGTGAGTGAGAGAAGGTAAAGTGTTGTTTGACCACATTGGTTGAGAGTGTGGCAGAAGTTGTGGTGGTAAAGGTGGTAGAGTAAGTTCCATGACATCAGGAACCGGTAGCGGCTAACTAGCCAAACGTTCAATGGTATCAAACGTAGGCTAGGAGGAGGTGAGGCTTGATGGTTGTGGTGGGAGTTTTCGAGTGAGTCAAAAAAAGGATGAGGTAGGATGTGAGAGGTGTGGAGAAAATGATCTCAATGGTCTCTATGTTGATTGCTAATGGGGATGATTGCTTAGATGGTTTAGCGGATGCTAAAGGTGGAGAGGTTAACGAAGGTAGAGTTATTTTAGGGGTGGACAAAAGTTGTCCCAGAGAGAATCCTAGATGTGCAATAGGAGTTGTTGGTGGTGAATCAAGAGGAGTAGAAGGCGATGCCATTTGATAGTCTCTAGGAGGTGAGAAACGTTGATAAGGCAGAGAAGTGGGTGGTGGATTTACAAAGCAACATGTACGAACACTAATTCGAGCCGTTCTTTAAGAGACTTTTCATCTTTCTTGTTATTTTGGGATTTTGGCATGGTTATGATCAAGTTAGTGCTGGAAATTGAAGATGAAAATGTGTATTTGCAAGATGGCTATTTATAGAAGAACTCATGTATGGCATTTAATGCATTTTCTTTTAATTTAGGCAAAATCTAATGATTAGATTTGGAGTTAATTCTCTAAATGTCAAACTCTATGATCTAGGAGTAGGAAATAGTTGTTATGATGGGAAAAGTTAAGGTTTAGAGGTTAAAAATTCGTAAAGAAGGCTCTATGATAACCCGGTTCCATACCGGTACACCTATTAAAAAGGGTGTCGGGCCTTCGTTACTGAAGGGTACTGGGTGTCTAATGATAAGCAGAAAGGAAAAAAAGAAAGATGAAAGGTTGAGGGGACTATGTAAAAGAGTTGCTAAGAGGTTCATTTGTTATCCAATGAATAGATGATCTTAAAGTAGTTTTTAGGAGAGTTCTAGTTGTGTGTCTATATTTTAACAATGTTAGAGGTGCGGTTATCTTGACTCAAAAATATATTATACTTAAGATACTCGAAGTCTCTCTTTTTTATTATTGCTTCAGGTTGAATGTCATTCTAAACTACATATTGATTTGTATTCCTTTAGCATTCGCATGAGACATGTGAAGTGTTGCTATGAATAAAACGTTTTTGACTTTTGTATTAATCAATGTGAAGAAAAATTATGAGCGTCCTATCGTGAGAAGTATTTAAAAAAAATCTTTTAGGGTTTTGATGAACATGGCATAATAAAACTTTTGATAATGCATATGCATACATGATAAGCAAATGTATTGATACAATATAGTAGTATGATGAAAATTCCCGAAAGTTTTATTTTTTAGTGTTAAATAGAATCATAGACTCATATTTGAGAAGAAAAAGAGATCTTTCGAAATCACTGAAATCCTTTTAGAGGGTCACGGGTTTGAGATGATCTGGCTATTTGATGGTAGAATCTGTGGATTCAAAGAAATTTTGGTTGAGTCAAGGGTTGTGTGAGTGGTCAAGACAATATTTACCCCCACTTTACCCATACTTATGGTCTGGGAGCATATTTCTGAAAGTGCAGGGCAAGCAATCAGAATACGAGTTTCTTATGTATATTCCTCGTAAACGCGTCATCACAGCGCGGGATGTTAGACTAATAAGGTTAGTATTTAGAGGATTTTGTATTTTATTAAGCGTTTGGTTCCATGAGTCCTAGTCCTAGTCTAAGTAGGTTGAAAGGTTCACGTTTAAGTGGTTTGGTGAATATATCGGCAATATTATCTTCTGAGGAAACCTTCTCTATGGAGATGTTCCCTTTTTGTACATTATCTTGAAGGAAATGATGTCGAATTTCTATATGTTTTGTGCAAGAGTAAAGGACGAGGTTTTTACTTAGGTCGATGGCAACTTTATTATCACATAGGACGGGTATGTCATTTAGTTGGATGCCATAGTCTAGAGAGCTTGTTTCATCCACAGCGCTTGTTGGCATGCATTGCCTGCGGATACGTATTCGACTTTAGTGGTTGAAATGTCTAGAGCAGTTTGTTTCTTGGAAAATCAGGATGTGAAGGACAAGCCATCCCCAAGAAGGTGCACACACCGCTCTAGAATCTTGCGATCAAAATAGTCTCCCGCTTGGTCATAAGCGGCTTAAATACGTCTTCTACATGCGTTCCTTTGGGATACCATAATCCTAAATGTGTTGTTCCCTCAATGTATCTAAAAATCCTTTTGATGGCTTCGAGGTAAGAAGATTTAGGATCTTCTTGAAAACGAGCGCATAGACAAACACTAAACATGATGTCCGGCCCACTAGTCATGAGATAGAGTAAACTGCCGATCATGCCATGATATTTTGTGTTGTCAACGGATTCCACGTCTTTGTCTCGGGTAAGTATGGTTTTCGATGACATTGGTGTTTTGACAAGTTTTGAGTCTTCTAGACTGAATTTCTTAATCATTTCTTTGATGTATTTAGATTGGTTTAAAAAGATGCCATCTTCTAGTTGTTTTATTTGTAAACAAAGGAAGAAATTCAATTCCACCCATGTCATACTGCTTCTTGAACCGTCTGCATGTATGTTTTAGAAAAATCATCGTTAAGTCTTTGTCAGTTGATCGAATATAATGTCGTCCACATATATTTGGACAATAATGATATGTGAGTCTCTTTTCTTGGTAAATTGAGTGTTATCTACCAATCTCATGGTATACTTATGATCTAGGAAAAAGGATTAAGGCTATCATAACAAGCTTTGGGTGCTTGTTTAAGACCATAAAGAGCCTTTTTGAGTTTAAACACATGATGGGTTTTTAGAATCCGACAAAACTGGGAGGGTTAAGAAACTTGGACTTCTTCATTTAGAAAACCGTGGAGGAAGGCACTTTTAACGTCCATTTGAAAAAGTTTGAAATCATTTCTACAAGCATATTCAAGAAGGATTCTTATAGATTCCAACCTTGCTATGGGAGCATATGTCTCGTCAAAAACTATTCTTTCGTGTTGGTTGTATCCTTGTGCGACAAGCCTAGCTTTGTTTCTAGATACTACACCATTTTCATCTAATTTGTTTTTGAAAACCCATTTTGTACCAATTATGGTTTATTTTCGGGTGGTGGAACAAGACTCCAAACATTATTTGTTACGAATTAATTTAATTCTTCTTACATAGCCATAGTCCAACTTTCGTCTTTAATGGCTTCTTTAACATTTTTAGGTTCTACAGATGATACAAAACAAAAGAAATTGCTTTGATTTTGGACTTGAGACCTTAAGGTTCTTTCTTTAAGTTTTCCTATAACCGTTTCTAGGGGATGATCTTTTGTTTCTTTGATGTTGACTATTTCTTTGTTTAATGGTCCATTTTCCTTGTCTTTAATTTCTTCTAATGTTTTTCTAGATTTGGACTTTTGATTGTATCTTCATCTACTAAATGGTGATGAGTGAGGAGGAGGACTCTCGTTGAATCTTACATTTAAAGATTCTTTGATTTTCATGGTTTCTTTGTTCAAGATTATATAGGCTTTGCTATTGGGGGGCATATTATATAAATACGCCTTCGGTGGATTTATGGTCAAATTTTGTGAGGTAATCTTTGGTGTTAAGAAAAAAAGTATTTGCTACCGAAAACTTTAAAGTATTCTAAGGAAGACCTTTTACCTTTGAAAAGTTCGTAAGGAGTTTTTTCAAGAAAAGGTCTAATTAAAATTCTATTTACGATATAGGTGGAGGTGTCGACGGCATGACACCAAAACTTATGAAGGATTGATTGTTCATTAAGCATAGTATGACTCTACCATTTCCATTACCATTTCCATTACCATCTCCTCCTCCATTGTCATTCCCATTCCCGAGTTCAAGATCTCGGTTAACCCGGCGAGCCTCTAGAGCTGCGTCCACACGTTGGTTGATCATTTCTTCAATTGCGGCAGGGGTCATACCGGAACGAGTGTTAGTCATTGTTCTACATCACAAGACACAACCCATGGTGAGATTTTGAAACGAATACACGATTATTAGATAACGATAATTTAATACATGCTATGAAATAAAATATAATTACAACACGATTGCCAGAACGAATAAATAACAATATAGATAAATAAGCGAGAGAGTCAAAACAAGCTTTTCATTTCATGAATAAAAGCATAATTCGGTTACAACCAAAATCCAAAATAGGTACATGATCCACAATTATTTCTACTGCTAACATCTAGACCTAACCATCAGTCTAGTGTCCTACATGATCATGGTACAACTAGTCTAAGGGCGAAAACCCAAACGTCTCTCAACATATGACTCCAACCTCCTAAGTCTCCCCCGAGTATCATCGCGATCCCTACGAACCTGACAAAACTCCTCCTGTGAAAGAGACATGTGAAGACGAAGACTGTTCACACGATCCCTCTCGATATCCAACATAGCACGAACCTTGAGGTTCTCCAACCTCAAGCTGTCAATCCTCTCGATCATACTAACTCTCTGTCCCTTAGCTATCAACTGATCAGCCTCCAACTATCTCTAAACAGTCTCAATCCTGACAATCCTATCAATACGAACCTCAGACATGTGATGGTAAAAGTCACACACAGCATCATCCAAGTTGTTGGGAATTAAAGAGCTTCTACAAGTTTATACTGCTAGACGGACTTAGTGCTGCTATTGAAGATTGAAGAATATAAACTAAGTCATTAGTACTGCCAATTGTAGTATTAGTACTACTAGTTATAGTTAGTACTGCCATTACTAAAAGATAGTCACTTAGTACTGCTACCTTTGTATTTGTACTGTTAGTATAGAATGATTAGTACTGCTTAAGTGATATGCATGAGATATATTAGGAATAGATATGCATGATCACTTAACTCATTTTGTAAGCTCATTAGGGTTTCCTTAGTGTATAAAACGAACCCTACGACACTAGTTAGAGATAAGTGAAAGACAAGTTTCACAAATATTAATAGTTAGTAATCTGTAACCTAGCAGATTAATAGTAATCAAAGTTCTGTTTTATTCATTGTTCTTCTTAGCAATATAAGTTAGTTTCCGCATAGCTTATATTGTTCATAGTCATTGTTTCTCTTGTAGTTAGTTTGGACATATCCAGATTGGCTACCACCCTTAAACAAGCTAGAAAGATCTATTAAGTTTGGGATCTACACAAGTCAATCAGTATATCCTCGAATGACCTAACAATGCCATCCCTAGTACCAGACGAATCAGAAGGATCCTCTCCAGCTGGCTCTACAATCTCCTCCTCAACTATCGGTGTCGACATCGGGTCGATACCTACCTCAACTGTGTCTCCAGCACTGGTGTCAGCTTCATACTCCTCTGTGTCATCCCTGACATCTCTAGGGTCAATCTCAACATGATCTCTAACATCATCCCCTTCACCAATACCTAACTCCATATCAACCACAGTCTCTATAGGATCAATCTTAGTATCCTCCTCTATGCTAGCCTCAGACGAATATGAATCTCTAAACCTCTTACGAGGTGGTAAAAGATCAGCACGGGTAGGAGCTAATGATCCCATAACTGGCATAGATGATGGTACAGAATCAACCGGGGATCTACATCTCTTGCGAGATGGTCCAGCAGAATGTGAAGATGAATGCAGGGGTCTCTCTGATGAATCTCCTGATGATGACTCTGATGTAGTCGGTGGATACCAAGTAGATAATGGAGCAGCACACCAACGACGAAATGCCTCACTACGTCATAGTGCTCTCCTCGGAGGGTAACCCAATCTAGGTGATACATCTCTAGTCGAAGATCCAGAATGAGCCTAATTTGGTGCATCCAAACCCTAAGAATGAACTGGCGAAGAAACCAAAGATGAACTAGAAGAAGATGGGTGGTGGTCTGAAGAACGAGGTGATGTACGCCTCCATGCTAATCTGCGAGCTGGTAAAGGTCCAACTCTCTTTCTCACAGTCAACAACTTACGCGGCTCATTAAGATGGGTGCGGTAAGGTCAACCAAAAGGAATAACCTCCCTGGGTCAGATAAGAATCGCTGACCGTCGACGAATCCTAGGCGGGGCAGTAACAGGAGCAATAGGAAACTCAGATGATGATGATGGACGTGCTGTTACCCTGCTCCTCCAACGAGCAACGGTAGCAACATAAGGGTCCTGCGATGGTGGTCCATCAGAAGAATCAGGAGTCTCAGAAGGATCGGTGCATATGAATGGTGAAGTAGCTGGTAGCGGGGAAATGTGCTCTGGTGAAGACATCTCATCTGGTGAATCAGAATC
>BQNB010001810.1:0-50151 GCA_026074375.1 Tanacetum coccineum | reverse complement strand
GGATTGCGTTTGAGAAAATACACTATCTCATGGAAATCATCACTTCCATTTGGTTTCTTGAGCAAAGTAACCATGTTGTGCTTGTCCGAGTACTTTAAATTTGCCATCTTGAATGTTTAAGAAGCAATAGTTGTGAATAATGAAATTTTAATTCTGGGTTTATGCCGTGTGAGTATCTAGGTGTTGGTAGAGAGAGAAAATTGTATTTATAGGGTATTTATTCAAGTAAAAAACCCTATCTGTGAATTAACGGCCGTAAAAATCTCCAACGATAATATTTGAATAGGAAAAGTCAATTTTCCCACAACCAGCACTAACATTAACCTAGCAGAATTAATATTAGCCTACCAGACTTAACCTGTGGTTAACCAGTATTAATAATGATAGATCAGAATTAACTTTTGCTTACCAGAATTAAGTATTGCCTAGCAGAATTAACTCTTTCTCCAATAATTATATATTAATGTGCCTCTATTCATCACAAACACATTAGACATAAGACTAGTTAGACATGTGAGAATTCATGAGGATCCACATTCATGTATAACCCATGAATAGAAGGAAACACTACTGACCATACCAAATACCAGTATTAACTTTTACCTGCAAGAATTAAGTATTGCCTAGCAGAATTAACTCTTTCTCCAATAATTATACATCAATGTGCCTCTATTCATCACAAACACACTAGACTTAAGACTAGCTAGACATGTAAGAATTCATGAGGATCCACATTCATGTATAACCCATGAATAGAAGCAAAATCTACTAAACATACCAAATACCAGCAATAACCCATAAAGCCTAAAGTTTTCCCACCTTTTACACTAAGAGAGAGATATCTGCAAGAGATATTAGGTGCCTCGGGAATTCCAAAAGGAAAACTGGTATTTGCTATTTTATACATATCTTTTACCTTGAAAAACGAACCCAAAAGACCAAAAACATAATTAAAATGGCAAATATATGCTTGTTTTTGTGTTTGTGTTTGTGCAGGTACGGATATCAAGAAAAGGACAAAAATAAAGATAAAACCGGACAAAACCGAGCACGGAATCGGAAAGGGCGTGAGAATACGAGTCCAGCGGTGCCCGCGGATTTTATTGGGCCAGCCCGTAACCCATTTTATGGGTTGGGCCAGCATATATTCTTATTAACCCAATACAAGTCCACTTTTGAGACAAGAAGAAATTAAATTGAAATGAAAATGCTTACACTGGATGACGTCACATCACGTGGCATAAAATATAATTCAAAGTTGTGCATGTGCTTGCGCACTAAGTATGAAGGGTGAATAATAGATGGACACGTGGCCTTACAAATGAGTATATTTCATAATTGTTTCGACTGAAGAAAAGGGTGCGTTCGAGTAAAGCAAAATTAAATCCACGTGGAGCTAAATGATTGTAGGATTTTGATGAAATTTGTTGGCATCCTAAGAATCAGCCAATCATTGGCATTTATGATGTGGCTTGTGGAAAAAGACGATCGTACCCCTCGATCTATTACTCTTATTGGCTGATCAACTGAAGAGACGGAATTACCCTCACTCACTCTTTTTGGCTATAAGTTAACGCAAGCAGCAGTTGGGAAAATTATGAGTTTTAGGCATAAAAAGATATGTAGTGTAGTTTTCTTTTGAGCTTTATTTTTCTTGTTTTAGCATTATTAGTTTTTTTAGCTTATTCTAGCTTTTGTAAAGTGCTTATCAGCTTATTGTAATCAAGTTCTGGCTTATTAATGAAAATGTTTTTGAGGTTTGTTTGGATGTCTCTTAGCTTATTTGTGTAACTAAATTTCTTTTCAATACTCTTATTTGCTTATCTCTAAATAAGTTTTCTAATAGCTTATTTGGAAGCCAATTCTCTTAAGTTCTACTTGAATAAGCTATCCATTGCTTTTTCGAATAACTTGTTGAGATGAGATGCGAACCGATTAAGCTTAAGCTTATGGCGTTTAGCTTTTGTTGTTAAATTTCGATTGAGCTTTTTAATAGATTATCTCGAACTGCTTATTTACCATTGTTTATTACATTGGTCGAGATTTGCTTATTCAACAGCTTATTAGGACGCTAGCTTATTCGGTTTGTCTTAGAAGTTTTTAATAGTTTTTTAATTCGGTTTTGGCTTATTTTGTTTAGATCTCATTATGTCGCATGAGTAAAAAGCTTAAGTCTTGAGTATTAATAGATTTTCGTGCTTAATAAACTATTGTGGTTATCGTGTTTGTTTAATTCATATTCGGCTTATTAGTCAAAAGTTTGGCTTATTAAGTAATTTGATAAAAATAACATAGCTAGTATTGTTTTAAAGCATTGTTTAGAATTTAAACTAAGTTAACATATCTTAGGTCCATTTTAGTTTGGCGAGTGGTATTTAGGCTGTGTAGAAATTCGGTTATTGGGCCTGAGTTTGGTTAGTGTTATAGATTGTAGGGCTTATTGGGTAATCTTAACAAATTTAGTGAAATGGTAAACTGTTTAATACTAACAGTTAGTTTTTATTGTGACTTTTGGTACCGGTCAACTCACGATGCGCGGAGCTTAAGGGTTTATTTAGCTAGATCGACTTTGATTAGTTGTTTTAGTTAAATAAATCGGGTGGTATTCGTTTATTGCGGCTCTTCAATTCGGTTCTACTTTTTCTTCCTTTTTCAATACTTAGTATAGATTTAAGTTTGTAGTTAAATATTATGTTTGCTAAATTGGATTTTGTTATGATTAGTGAGTCGATAATTTATGTTTGCTAAGTGATTAGTGATTTAGGATTTAAGTGTGGATTATAAAGGTTTTTAAATAATTAATAGTCTTCATTTTTACATACATTTACGTTTACATGTCATTTATTTATTATGCAAATTTTAATACTTGTCATTTATTTTTTAAAGCCTTTTATTTGTTTTTTTTATTTCTAAGGATATTATTTCATTTTTAAACCTAAACCACACTTAATGAACATCTCACGTCACTTAGCAAGCATTTTCCATTTTATATAATTTTTAGTTTTTAGTAATCATTTAATGCTTTATTTGTTAAATTGTCTTAGTTGCTTTACTTGTTTTACATGCTTTTAAATACTTTACTTTTTCGCTTTAAAAACCAAAAACCCAAAATTTTCATTCATTCAGAACGCGTGATCACGAACGTAATCGATTTTCCATTCACGCTTCGTTGGGGAATAACGACCCGGGAGGTGTTTGAGACAACTTTGGTTAAAAGTTTGTTTCTAGAACCCGACGGAAAATACTTACTATACTATTATTTGATATAATCCTTATATTCTTATATATTATATATATAGTGTGTTCGTTGCAAATTTTTTTTTAACGTAACCGATTTTCCATTCCCGCCTGTCACGCGGGTGACCCGGGTTCGTTCCCCGGCAGCGGCGCCAAAAATTGATTGCTTGTAAATCAACACACGTACTAATAAAATATAATATAAAATAATATGAAATTCCCAAACTACCCTTGAGGACAAAGGTAGTTAAAAAAATCACACGATAATATATATATAATACGTATATTAACCGAAAAGTATGATTCCCGGGTCGTTATTCCCCAACAATTTAGGAAATTGAGACCACGTTTGCTGTTCGGACAATGATTTGAATTGGTAACAAATATTGATTTGATTATCTATTTCTATGAATTAAAAAAAACAAAAAAAATAAGTAAATGATAACAATTAAGCATGAAAACAAATAACGGGAAATTAAATTTTAACTAAAAACGCAAAACGGGAACCCTAAACGGTAGTTAAAAATACTAAATTTCCAAATTTAAACCTAAAATGAATTTTTCTTTTTAAATAGACTCTAATTGACTAAAAAGTAAGTTTAAAGAAAACTAGAACAAAAACGGAATTGAAATGAACTTAAAAACACGAAAAACGTGAACGGGAACGAATCCCGTTCTTTAAAAATCGAAATTATTCAATTTTAACCCTACGGAAACAAAACTAATTTTCCAAGGAACTATATGAATAAAGAAAATTTTCTAAAAAAGAATTATATTTTTTTTGATTATTTTCCTATTTTTTATGATTTTTTAAAGTTTTTAATAAAAATAAATGTTTAAAAATAATAAACTAATTATAAAAATTCTGAAAAAATCATGGAAAATAGCTTGAACTAAAAGGGACCTAGGAAAAATAAGCTTAGTTACACAACTTATCGAATAAGCTGTGTAATAAGCTTAAAACAACTTATAAGCTAAATAGGGAGAAAATTTCCTCGCAAAGTCCTCCCAAAAATTAACCCACAATTGTTGTTACGAGTGTGGTGATTCGTTTTAACGCTATCTTTTGTCAACAATGTACTTTGTAAGGTCTTGTGGGAGAAGGGTCTCTTTGGTTACAATTGTCCACAGCAAATTTCCGATTATCTCTAATCCGGCAAACATGCTACAATCGAAAACTTATTGGTATTCCTTACAAAATTTGCAATGTTTGCCAACAACAATGTCTTTTGGGTACGTGCCTACTAATGTGGTTGTAATGAATTATTGATAGGAGTTTTGTTTTTATTGTACTGTTGGAAATGGAACACCAATCAATTTTTCAAATTCGTACTCTTCTAACGATTCTTCAAGTTTTGCAAACCACCCTCTACAACCCCAATACGTACTATACTCTTGTGAGTTATGTGGGAACGATTCTCATTACGGTTACGATTGTCCACCTCAAGTCCCGTTTGTCTACAATCAGGACCAGTGTTTCAATCAAAACTTTGATTATTTTCCACAAACTTCACTGAGTTTTCCACAACAATATCCTTGTTGTGAAGATTGCGGGGGTCCTCATGAGACTTTTCAATGTCAACCGATGAATGAAGACTATTATCATGAGCAAAATTCTTGCTATGATTCTAATTCTTTCGGCTTTGATCAATTTCAACCCCCGCAATATACCGTCAATCATCCAATCTTTAATGCTCTAAATGAGTTTCTAAATTCTCAAAATAAGATCATGGAGCAAATGACATCCATATGTGATATGGTTGGTTAATATATGCAAAAGAAGGAAGAAGATAGGCGAATTGCGGAAGATCAAGCAGCTAAAGATCGATATTGGAAGATTCCCATTTGCTATGATGATGACGAAGACTATACCATTGCAATCCCACTTGTTTTATCAACCAATGAGCCCATTGACTCTCTCATAATGGAGGATGAGCATCTTGACACTATTCCTAGTGTTGAGAACCTTGTCCCAATCCCAAATGAGTTCAAGGGTATTTCCGAAAATATGTGTGATGTGCCTATTTGTGATGATTTTTCTATTTTTGATGCTTTGAGCGATCATTCTAAAATTTTATCCGATTCCAACGATGATGGTACTTCAAGTGATGACAATGATTTTGAGGACATCGAGTACGTTAGCTTAGAAGAGGTGAATGATGTTGATCAAGAAGAGAAAGAGTTTGACTTAGAAGATATTCTTCAAATCCAAGACGTTATTCTTCGTGAGAAATTATTAAACATCAGTCGTCTTATTACTAATATCGAATCTTTGAAAGACAACCCTACTTCTGATCGTGTGCTCAAGTCTCCTACCTTAGTTCATATTCCTGTCATGGATAGTGATTCATTCTTTGAGGAGTCTGATACTTCTCTTTCTTATTTGGATAATTCTTTACCCGAATTCGAGCCTTTTAGCGATGATACGGAAGAGACGAGAAGTGGCAGTACCACTACTCATGCTGATAACTCTCTTCCCGAGTATTATTCGTTTCTTTTTGAGATTGAGCCCGATCAGGGTGAGTTGACCAACGTTGTTATAGAAGAGGCTGATACATTTCTTGTTCCGGAAGATTCGATACCACCGGGTATTGAGAGTAATTTTGACCCAGGAGAAGGTGAGATGATTTTTCTCAAAATGTTGAAGATGACGATTCCTTCACATTTATCATTCGGACTTTTCTCCCGTTTCTCACCTACCCTGCGGATTCTCCTTTACTTCTCTCCACCGGAAGTGAAGACACCATTTTTGACCCCGTCATCTCCACTTAGAACCGGTGGCATCTCATCGGGATGGAACTTTCATGTGCTTTAATGTTTATCCAAACATTAATGAAAGCCCGATTGAGATTTCTTTTCCATTTTGCTTCCCCATGGACAACTTAATTCGGGGTCGAGTCAAGCTCGTGACTCGGTTAACAAAAACAAGCGTTTCTATCTTCTTATCTATTTTCTAACATTTTATGTAAGGAGGCTTGTTTTTTTTTTCTTTTCTCGTGTTTCGTGTTTTGTGATTTTTATTGTCCAGGATTGCCCGGATTTTGAAGACTCTCGTGTTCATGGTTTTGTCCATTCATACATTCAAGCTTCATATCCTCAGCTTCATTTAGGGAATCCAATATCCTAAAATCTTATCGACTAACGTTTATCTTTAGCATACTTAATAAACGGCTTTAGATTTGCGTAGAGAACCCTTAATACTTGAATTATGCCTTGAAATTAGTATGGGGGTGACAGTCTCACATTGAGGACAATGTGTAGTTTTAGTATGGGGGAATCTAGCGATTTGATTGTGCCTGCAGCCGTTGTTTTCACGTAATCCCGTTTTTACCACCAAAATTTCAAAAAAATGAAAAAATTTAAAAATTTTAAAAAATAAAATAAATGTTTTGTCACAATTTTGACTTTCCTGCTGGGTAGAATAAGAGTAAATTTTGACTCGATCGAGCGTGTTGAGCTCTAGCTTGTTCCTTAACTTTTAGGCTAAGCATTCGCGAAAATTCACGAAGAACGAAAAATGATAGAGTTAAGTATGAGTGGGATGCTAAACAAGGATTAGTTGGAAATCTTAAGAGCTCATGTATGTAATTTGTGTTTTTTTTCTCCCATAAGATTCTAACCGGATTAATTTACGTGCTGTTTTGGAAATTAAACTTAAATCAATAATTTTTATGTAATATATAGCAAAAATTTTAGTCTTAGTTCAAATTTATACTTGAATTTTTCAAAAAGAAGTATTCCTATATAAAAAAAATGATGATGAATGAAATAATGAAAAATAAAAAATATAATAATAATAAAAGCTGTGGGCTGATAAAAGTTTACTACCTCTTGCCGGCTCACAACCGATGTGGTAGTCTTCTAAAGAAAGCCCATAGTAAGAATAAAAATCCGAGACTGATAAAAGTTTGCTGCATCTTGCCGGCTCACAACCGATGTTGCAGCCTTCTAAAAGGTCGAGGGTTACAATTGCATGAATGTTTAAATATTAAGTTTAAATTAATAAATAGATTTCTATTTGTTAAATTCAAATATGCTTTTGAACTTTGACTATTCTATTTTAAAGCTATGTATATACGGGAAACCTGGAAGTTTTTGAAACCTAAGGTCAGTGAGTCCCGATACTAGTCTATGTGAGGTGTTTCAAAGCCTGGTCACTTAGCCAATGAGGTTGGGATGTGCCGAGACGAAAGTCGCTACATGGGATGATCTCGCCTTCAAATTCATTATTCTCAGGTGGAACGTGAAGCATAGAATTTTGCAAAATGTTGATCCATGGTTGAAATTCAAAATAGCACATTCACCTAAGATATATAATTGTCGGGAGAGAAAAGATCACAAATTGCAAATATGAGTAGTGTTAGCATCTTAACTGATATTTAACTGTGATTTCGTTTTAAGCTTGGTTTGGAGCGAGTGAAAAGTCGGGGACGATGAATTTATCCTTTTTGGGGGCATTTTCGGATCGAAATGCATCTTGTTCTATGATCCCTAATAACGAAAGTCAAATTAGTTAGTTGCTAAAATATATAAAAAATATATATATAAAAAAATAATAATAATAAGAAAAAGAGAAAAACAAAAATATTAGTGGTAATGAGCATATATCTTCAATAATGGTAAAAACGGGGTGTTTTATAACTATTGATTCCTTAATCCCCTTAGATGAGCATTTTGCTACTTTTCAAGGTGATTAGTTTGGGGGGATTGGAATTTTTAGTTTTAAGCGCGTATTTATTACATTGCGTGAGGACACGGCAATACTTTAGTATGGGGGAATTTGGTATTTGCTATTTTATACATATCTTTTACCTTGAAAAACGAACCCAAAAGACCAAAAACATAATTAAAATGGCAAATATATGCTTGTTTTTGTGTTTGTGTATGTGCAGGTACGGATATCAAGAAAAGGACAAAAATAAAGACAAAACCGAACAAAACCGAGCACGGGAACGAAAAGAGCGCGAGAATACGAGTCCAGCGGTGCCCACGGATTTTATTGGGCCAGCCCGTAACCCATTTTATGGGTCGGGCCAGCATATATTCTTATTAACCCAATACAAGCCCACTTTTGAGACAAGAAGAAATTAAATTGAAATGAAAATGCTTACATTAGGTGACGTTACATCACGTGGCATCAAAATTAATTCAAAGTTGTGCATGTGCTTGCACACTAAGTATGAAGGCCGAATAATAGATAGACACGTGGCTGAGCATATACATATATAACCGAAAGTCATTTGAGTAGTAAAATGAAAAGAAATGAGTTATGTTAAGCTAGAGAGTCACGTGCTCTTAAATAAATTAAAGATATTCACGTGATAACGCACTATCAAAGGATTGGACTAGTAAAAAAACACCACGTGGCCTTACAAATAAGTATATTTCATCATTGTTTTGACTGAAGAAAAGGGTGCGTTCGAGTAAAGCAAAATTAAATCCACGTGGAGCTAAATGATTGGAGGATTTTGATGAAATTTGCTGGCATCCTAAGAATCAGCCAATCATTGGCATTTATGATGTGGCTCATGGAAAAAGACGATCGTACCCCTCGATCTATTACTCTTATTGGCTGATCAACTGAAGAGACGGAATTACCCTCACTCACTCTTTTTGGCTATAAATTGACGCAAGCAGCAGTTGGGAAAATTATGAGTTTTGAGGCATAAAAGTATATGTAGTGTAGTTTTCTTTTGAGCTTTATTTTTCTTGTTTTAGCATTATTAGTTTTTTTAAGCTTATTCTAGCTTTTGTAAAGTGCTTATCAGCTTATTGTAATCAAGTTATGGCTTATTAATGAAAATGTTTTTGAGGTTTGTTTGGATGTCTCTTAGCTTATTTGTGTAACTAAATTTCTTTTCAATACTCTTATTTGCTTATCTCTAAATAAGTTTTCTAATAGCTTATTTGGAAGCCAATTCTCTTAAGTTCTACTTGAATAAGCTATCCATTGCTTATTTCGAATAACTTGTTGAGATGAGATGCGAACCGATTAAGCTTAAGCTTATGGCGTTTAGCTTTTGTTGTTAAATTTCGATTGAGCTTTTTAATAGGTTATCTCGAACTGCTTATTTACCATTTTTTATTTCATTGGTCGAGATTTGCTTATTCAACAGCTTATTAGGACGCTAGCTTATTCGGTTTGTCTTAGAAGTTTTTAATAGTTTTTTAATTCGGTTTTGGCTTATTTTGTTTAGATCTCATTATGTCGCATGAGTAAAAAGCTTAAGTCTTAAGTATTAATAGATTTTCGTGCTTAATAAACTATTGTGGTTATCGTGTTTGTTTAATTCAGATTCGGCTTATTAGTCAAAAGTTTGGCTTATTAAGTAATTAGATAAAAATAACATAGCTAGTATTGTTTTAAAGCATTGTTTAGAATTTAAACTAAGTTAACAGATCTTAGGTCCATTTTAGTTTGGCGAGTGGTATTTGGGCTGTGTAGAAATTCGGTTATTGGGCCTGAGTTTGGTTAGTGTTATAGATTGTAGGGCCTATTGGGTAATCTTAACAAATTTAGTGAAATGGTAAACTGTTTAATGCTAACAGTTTGTTTTTATTATGACTTTTGGTACCGGTCAACTCACGAGGCGCGGAGCTTAAGGGTTTATTTAGCTAGACCGACTTTGATTAGTTGTTTTAGTTAAATAAATCGGGTGGTATTCGTTTATTGCGGCTCTTCAATTCGGTTCTACTTTTTCTTCCTTTTTCAATACTTAGTATAGATTTAAGTTTGTAGTTAAATATTATGTTTGCTAAATTGAATTTTGTTATGATTAGTGAGTAGATAATTTGTGTTTGCTAAGTGATTAGTGATTTGGGATTTAAGTGTGGATTATAAAGGTTTTTAAATAATTAATAGTCTTCATTTTTACATACATTTACGTTTACATGTCATTTATTTGTTATGCAAATTTTAATACTTGTCATTTATTTTTAAAAGCCTTTTATTTGTTTTTTTTATTTCTAAGGATATTAATTCATTTTTAAACCTAAACCACACTTAATGAACATCTCACGTCACTTAGCAAGCATTTTCCATTTTATATAATTTTTAGTTTTTAGTAATCGTTTAATGCTTTATTTGTTAAATTGTCTTAGTTGCTTTACTTGTTTTACATGCTTTTAAATACTTTACTTTTTCGCTTTAAAAACCAAAAACCCAAAATTTTCACTCATTCAAAACGCGCGATCACGAACGTAACCGATTTTCCATTCACGCTTCGTTGGGGAATAACGACCCGGGAGGTTTTTGAGACAACTTTGGTTAAAAGTTCGTTTCTAGAACCCGACGGAAAATACTTACTATACTATTATTTGATATAATCCTTATATTCTTATATATTATATATATAGTGTGTTCGGAGCGTACCAACAGAGAAGACTTGGAAGCTCTTTGGAGGATAGTGAAGGCAAAGTATGGTGTTACAAGGCCTGAAAATGAATTTGAAAGAGTGTTATGGGGGATTTGAAAGTTATGCTTGAACCAGACATACAAAGTGATATATGGAGAATGTTGCAAAGATACAGGGTGACTATTTAGAAATTGATTGATTCATCTGGAGTTCACTTTGTAAGGTTTGATAATCTTCACATTTTTATGTTGGTTGAAAGGAGATACCCCCTCACACCAATTACCATCACCAATATGCTCAACGAGAAACTTCAAACTGATCATCAAAATGAGATGTGTTATCAACTGCTAAAGCTTATGGTAAAGTAGCAAAACGGTAAATGAAAGGTTTGAATGCATCTTCCTGAAGTGTGATGAAGACTTTTAAATAAGAAATTTGAAGATTCAGAAGATGAACATCAATTTTAGGGGAGGATTGTTAGGACTTAAAAGACTTCATGGATTATTAGAAGTTACTACTGCTCAAGTACATAATGGAAATTATGCTAAGTAGTTAGTACTGGTAGTATAATGTTACCACTGCTAGTTACTACTGTTATTATTAGTTAAAGTTAAGACTGCTCAGTGTTGAAGACTAAACTATATGCTAAGTAGTTAGTGCTGCTAGTAGTAAAAGTTAAGACTGCTAGTACAAGTTACTATTGTTAGTATATATTAGTACTGCTAGTACTAATGTTACTACTGCTTATGTTTATTAGTGCTGTTGGTGAAGGATTACAACTGTTTGAAGACTTTTTACTGTCAAGAGGATAAAGACGAATAAAAGAGATAAAGATTGTTTGGAGAACAAGAATACATGTGAAGATAAGTGTTGAGATATTTATGTACAAGATATAAATAAAGTATTTATTTAGAAGATTACGTTTGTGTTTAGAAAAGATTGAGATATCTTAGGAATGTATTGTAAGCCGACTAGGACTCCTTAGTCTATAAAAGGAGGCTCTAGGGCATTAGTTGAAATCACAAAAAACACACAGTCACATCATTATCAGTTTTCATAGTTGTCAAAGTCGATTAAGAAAAGCTTCAAGGTTGTAAACTCCAGTACTAAGTTAAGAGTACTCGTATTATTGATCTAATAATATTGGAGCGTTTGGTTATATCCTTGTGTGTTCAAGATTACTGTTTCATTGATTTTACTTCTAGAGTATTAAGGTGTAGATTCCGCATACACTTTAATATACATACAAAGTGTTGTACAACAAGTTATTTTGGATTTATCCAAGGTAATTTAACCTTAGACAATCTAAGGAATCGATCTAGGTTTAGGATCAACTTTTATTATATTATTATCACCAGTAGCATAGATTTACATTTAGTTTAATAGCTAAAACCAACCACCTCTCCAATTATATGATTTACTTGCTTTCCATAAAACATAAAAACATAAAAAAAATATTCTCTCAACCCTTAGAATTCTGTTAGACCATGATCAAGCCTTCCCAACCTATTCCTCGTGTGAACGATAACAACCCCTCGAGTCTTGCCTATACTACTACTACAACGATTAGGTGCTCTGCCTAGGGAGTTGTAAAAGTTCGTGTAGAAGTCTAACGACGACCGCATCAGGTATTCCATTTGGATATTCTTTGTGATGTCATCAAGTGAAGTTTGAAGCCTTGTTAACGTGCCTTCACTGAACTTGTAGAGTTCATCTGAGCGCATTAACCTGTTTCTCCCTCGGTTGTTAATATAAACGAATCCTTGAGTGTCTGTATGTAGAGTGTATAGGTCCCTTTTCCTGAAGCATGGTCTAGTAGTTTCTAGTTTGGTGATGTTGATCTTCATCTGGTAACTTTCGACTCCCAGTTAAAGATCTTCGACTCTCTTTTGAATAACCATGATTCTAATGAACATTCACAGTGCTGTAGAAAAGTCAGAAACATCATCGCCTAAGAGATTAGTGAGCCTATTATGAACAACAAGGATCAGCATGTTCTCGATGTCATTGATACGAAGTTGTGGGAAGTCGCATTCCTTGAATGTGTAAAGTTCATTATTAACTCTTCGTACTTCAATCTCTCTCAGATACCCATACCTATGTTTCCGCATAACCTCGACCTGACTCACTGCCAGAATACATTTAGTATAATACACATCATGACTGGATTCAAAGCCTCGTGGATACGCATAAAAGGTCTTACGTTGTTTTCTCCAATGAGAAATACCCCATAATGCATGTTTATTATAGGCAACTTTAACAGGACTCCATATGTTTGGAACCATGTCTTCAATGCCTGGAAGATCATACTGAGCGGCCTTTGTCTTTGTTGGGGAAGTCGTATAGGTCATGGTCGAAATTCCTCCTTGCAGATACTTGAGATCGTTGTTGAAGAAGTAGTCAAACGGTACCATTTGACGATTCCCATTCATGACTAAAGGGGGGGTTTAGTAAGATCAAATGGATAATCACCACCTTCTGGGTTATCCCAATCAAGTTTCTCCGATAGAGCTTTATAACATTCTTCAAAGTCATATTCCAACTCAGCAAAATTGGTACATGTGCCTTTGATAAGTTTAAATGTTAGCTGTTGATCCCAAAGAATAGATCTTGAACTCCTTAGCTTGATATAAGGTTTAGTATCCTTGGATAAATCCAAAGGTATTAAGAATGAAACTTTGAGAGTATGATATAAACTATGTGGAATCTAGTTTATACCAATAAGAAGAATAACAGTAATGAATGTTTAACACACGAAAATATAACCATAACAATAAGCTCTAATATATTAATACGAACACTCTTTGATAGTGTTAGGGTTTACAACCTTGAAGCTATGACAATGACTTGTTTTTGGTACATTGAATTCTATACCCTAGGACCTCCTTTTATACACCAAGGAGTCTTACAAGGCTTACAATACTTTCCTAAGATATCATGATCTTTTCTAAAAGCAAACATAATCTCTTAAACAAATACATTATACATATCTTTTACAAATATAACTCAGTACTTATCTTCGTAAGTATTCTTGTTCTCCAAACAATCCTTATCTCTTTACTCGTCTTTATCCTTCGGACAGTAGTAACTCTTCTAGCAGTTGTAATTCAGCAGCATTAACTACTTAGCATAATTTTCATTAGTATCACCAATAGTACTATGTTATGCTTGACATCACTAATATATTCCTGAGCAGTAGTAACTCTATGAATCATCTTGAAGTCTTTAAGTCCCAACAATCCTTCCCTAAACCTGATGTTCATCTTCTAAATCTTAAAGTTTATTCATTAAAAGTCTTCATCACTATCAGGAAGATGCATTCAAACACTTCATTGACCCTTTTGCTACTTTACTATGAGCTTGAGTAGTTGATAGCACATCTTATTCCAATAATCAGCTTGAAGTTTCTTGTTGATCATATTTGTGATTGTTATTGGTGTGAGGGGATATCTCTTCTCAACTAACATAAAGATGTGTAGATTTTTAATCTTTCAAAGTGTACTCCACTAGAGTCAAACAACTTCT
This sequence comes from Tanacetum coccineum, assembly GCA_026074375.1. NCBI lineage: Eukaryota > Viridiplantae > Streptophyta > Magnoliopsida > Asterales > Asteraceae > Tanacetum > Tanacetum coccineum. The sequence goes on along the minus strand of BQNB010001810.1, from coordinate 36,034 downwards.
AAACAGTCACTTTGTATCCCTATAGACTCCTCCATATGTCACTCTTTATGTTAGGTTCAAACATTACTTTCAAATCACCCTAGAACACTTTTTCATAAACATCCTCTGGCCTTGTATTCCCATGTTTAGTTTTCACTAACTTCCAGATAGTCTCTAAGTCTTCTCTACTAATGTTCTAGAGCATCCTAATCATTAATGAATATCTATTTAAACTTCCATCAGCTCTTATCAAGTGATAGAATCCCTTTTGTCCTTCTTTAACAATCTTATATTCAACAATTATTGGAGGTTTTGTAGCTAGAGGTATAGCATCAATTGCTATTTCCTCCTCATCTTGAACTACCTCCATATGCTTTTTCATCTCAGCTTCATCATATTCTTCACTTTGCTTAGGACCTTGAGAGATTAATGGATCAGGTGTGCATATATGTATTAGGATGTATTCTTGTTCAGGTTCTGTCTTCTTCTCAGCTTGACCTGTAACAATATTATCTCTAGTTCTTGCAATACCATTAGTTTGATTTCCTGCAACAACTGGCACATAGTTTATAGATATTATCAAAGAATCAACATCAAAAAGCCAGGCTGGTCCATTTCCTGTCACATTAGGTGTATTTTCAAGAAATCTAAGGTTTAAGGTCTCTTCGACTATATTGTTCCTCTTGTTAAATAATCTCATGGCCTTGCTAACTATAGAGTACCCAACAAAAAATCCCTCATCAGCTTTTCCATCAAACGTGCCTAGATGATCCCCTGGATTTAAGATGGTAACAGGACACCCAAAAGGTTTCATGAAGTCTATCAATGGGGTTCTTCCATGAATAAGTTCATAAGGAGTCTTGTTAGAGGCTTAATGACTAATACCCTATTTTAGACATAAAACAGATTAATTAACTGTTGGTTAGCCCCAAAAGGTGGTTGGTATCTTAGAGTCAGCTAACATAGTTCTTGCAGCCTTTATTAGTGTACTATTCCTCTTCTCAGCAACACCATTCTGGAGGGTGGAAGTGTGTCTTTCATAATTATCTTCATTTTAATATGTTCTCTCACATCACACCTCAAATTAATATAATTTATTACTTTTTTCTTTTTTCATGTAGGCCTAACATAATTAATAAACAATATAATAATAATAAATTGAAATACTATGATATTTGTTTAAACCCATTTACATTTCATTAATCTATCAAACTCATAGTCATTGTGATTCTGAGCAACAAACCAAACGGGCCCTAAAGGATATATAAAGAAGGATGTAAATATCCGTACTAGCTTGTTACGAACAAATACCGCTTGAAAGAAAAATCAGATATTCATACGAGTAATCAATGCCAGGAAAGAACCAATGAAATGTACCAATAGCCAAAAGTAGCAGATCCGAACAACCAATATGTATCAAGACGCTGAATGGGAATGATAGAACATCCGCACAGACATGGTACGAACAAGGAATGCTAAATTGAGGCTTAGATATCCGAACAAATAATCGAGCAGATGAACAAACTCAATAATCGTAATAGTAGTAATAAGAGGTATCCGAAATATTCATTAATGTTAGATAGAAGGAAAACTTACTGACTATGCAACTATTCATAATACAACTGCACATAATATAACGTCTTACACTATCAAACAAACACCGATCAATGCAATCATGGTCACAAGTCCACGTATGTGATGCCTTTATAATTATGTTGGCCACCCATAATTATAATTGCATCCTTTCACACGTGTACTTACTTCCAAGACTACATATCTCAATGATAAGGCACAAATATATACATATACCACATAGCAAATCTTACACGACCCCAAAATAACATAAACACGATGATCGATCAAAGCAATATTTATTTATATAAAGATAAAATCCAAAAAGATAGAAAGAAAACGAAAGCCTTACAGTGCCCCGAAATACGAAATATTCTGAAGAAATCATCAATAATAGCAATGTGTTGAGGTAAATAACGGGGTAAGCTTATGTTGGGCCTCGCTTGGGTTTGACTTTGATTTTGCAAGAGTCACCCGACTCCGTGAGTCTAGGCCTGCTACGAGCGCCTCTAACGAGCATACCGACAGGAGATCTGAGTCAGACTCCATCTTCCGACATCTTCTAACAACCCTTACCTACTTTGGTTACCTCAATAGTCTCTCCTCCTTAAGTGTGATCCTCTCAAGATCTTCTAATACTCGATAGCTCGTAGATCAAAATAAACTGCAGACGAAAAGAGCAAACAAAACAAAATGCCTAGATAGGCTAAACATATGATTCCTATTATTGCAGCAATATGAAGGGCATCCCTAGGTTATATTCTAGTTAAACCACCTAATTATCTATAACGAATGCCCGTCTATGATACTAATCTGTCTCACCCTGCCAAGGCAAATCGTGAGGCGTACATGATAGGCATTGCACTAACACATTGAAAGTACACAATAGAGAAAAAACAAAAATGTAATAACATTAGTAAATCAAATGATATTACAACCAGCTTACAAAAAGGGGACTGTATCGAGGTTAATTGGTAACTATACAATCCATAGTCATAAATAATAAAAATCCAAAATATAAGGCTAAATACGTAAGTATAACACACATAACATGGAAATATAACTAGTAGATCTTCGATGCATGAAACCTAAAGTCATACTGACAAGCATCTCAATCCTTTTTTAGCTTCTATAACATCACCTAAAATGATATACTCACAAGTGTCAACATAACGTGTTAATGCTTGTAGGTTGAACTTAAAACAAATAAAAAGAAGTGAACATGTATAATTGATTAAGACAAAAAAACAGATTATACTATAGCATGCATCATCAATTCTCATAAACACAAACACGTGTACGCTACCCCTAATTTGTTGATCCCTTTAGAACAAATCTTACTAGCTTGTTAAAGCTTATTTGTGATTGGATAGGATCCAAAAAACTATAGCTAAAACTAAGATTGAGAAATATCACAAATATGCGGAAACTAGTTTGCAATACTAAGAAGTACAATAAAACAGTAACCAAACTTTTAGTAAACTTTAGAGCCTCAAATATGAAAAGAACACCCTGATATTGATAATGGTTAACAAACATAACCTTGAACTTTACGAAATATAAAAGATGTACACTTAACATTATGATCGCACTAGGACCCTCCTTTTATAACGACCAAGGAGTCCTACAAGGCTTACAATACTTTTCCATAACTTATCATAGATCTAGTTATCAATAAACAAAAAACATAATCACTAAACAAATAAAGTTCTCACATAATTCTTTGACAATATCTAATACTTACCTCCTTAGAGTATTCTTGATCTCCAATTTAATCTTAGATCTCCAACCCTAAATAAGATAATCATAATCCTTCCACAGTAGTAATCACACAGCAGTTGTAACTGGAGCACAAGCAATATTAAACCCACTTAGAAGTTTTTACTCTAGCAGTATTTAACATTACACTATCATACAACTTGTTTGTACAATCAGAAGTAACTACTTAGTATCTTATTTACAGTCTTCATCTCTGAGCAATCATTAACTTCTATTAGCAGCATAACTTATGCTAACAGTAACTAAATGATATACCTAAACAGTAGTAACTAGCAATAGTAACTTTATACAACCAATACTAACTACTTAGCATAATTTTTATAGTAATACCGCCGAGCTACGCACTAACGTAAAGCTGAATAGCACTAATATAAAACCTGAGAAGTAGTAACTCTAAGAATCATTCTTGAAGTCAATTAACCCAACAACCCATCCCCTAAAACTTGATGTTCATGTCTTCTGATCACTTCAAGTTTCTTCATTTCCAAAAAGTCCTTCATACACTAACAGAGAGCGAGGTGGTAATAGTTCTTCAGGAATAAAGAAATATCGAGGATTAAATAGTAGTGATGGTGGTATTACCGGAGAAGGAGCTAAAATAGCTGGTGGAGTAATAGGATCTGTTGATGAAATAGGGAATTTCTGAGCATAAAATGCTTGTACGTTCTTCAAATAAGTATTATTGTAGAAAGATGAGAATACTGGTAGGATTATATTATCTGTAGAGTTTTCCGAAGAGTTAAAAGAACTGCTTCCTGCTGAAGCTGGGAAATAATCCGATGAGACCGAAGTATAGTTAAGAATATTTATAGAGGAAAAAGCATCCTCAATATCAGAAGTAAAGTGGTTGGGAGAAGACATCATTCTATTAACAACCTAGTTTGTAAATAACATAAGTTATTTATGTAATAGTATAATAGATATGTATATTTACATACTTGTTCCGGAATGTAGTGGCACGGAGGACTTTGATGGCTGAAAAATGAAATGTGGTTATAGTTAAGGTTTTGACCTTGTTCTCTATAACCATGGCGCTGATACCAATCTGTAACACCCCCATTTTTACAATATAGCAGCGGAAGCTAATCTGGGGTATTACTTCATGGATACAACAATCATAATCATAGAAAACAACTTTAAAAGAGACGTTGTTGGAAAAATTTAGTTATCATTCATTATAATCAGAGTTTTTACAAAATGCAGGTCCCAAAATCTAAAACATCAAGTTTGAATGATAACAGTTCAACCATCTTTGAGTCCATGCCACTCCGTGCCGCAACTTGCTCAATTACCTGAGATAAACATGCTAAAAAGTCAACACAAAGGTTGAGTGAAATTCATAGGTTTGATAAATAGTTTGAATACAAGTCATAGTGTAAATAAATTGTATAAAAAAGTACAAACACAATTATTATGAAAATGGTATTGTTATGATCTTGGGTCACGTTATTATATACCCGTTATTTGTAATAATTGCAACGAATGCAATTATCATAGTAACAGTGTATTACTGCGTTATTGTCTTGTTTGGTCTGTTTGGTCTTGTCTGGTATAGTATAGTCTGGTCTAAGCTCATGGCACACAAACTGACTAGTGTATATATATACCCAAAATGATGTGATATATATATAAAGAGATAATGGCCCTCGGTGTAGGTAATTGCCATATACCTATAAAATTCAAATATAGTGCATTTGGTTACCTATCCGGCTAACACAAACAGGATTCGTCAATCCCGATAGATCTATCCACAATATTTGCGTTCACCCATAAGTGATTAATGGTTCATGATAATGAGGGACTTTTGGCATAAATGTACTAGACAGTACTGTAATATGGGTATCAAGATAGCATACAACTTGTAAAAACACTTGTATTCCTGGTTTAAGCAAGTATAAGTCTTTTGAAAAGTAAATCACATGTATAAGAGTAAATAGTACATGTAAAAAGTTTGTAACTAGCATGTATCCCCCTCCGCGGGATTTAATAAAAACATGTAAATAAGTAAAGGCGAGGTTATGAACTGTACCAGATAGGTAAATGAAGTAATTTATTCTGAAAAGAAAGCTGACGACTTATCACAATCAAAACCATGGATGTTGATAAAAATAAAATAATAGTAAACAGCCATGTCACGCAACCTGAGTAAATATGTTGAGTCTTAAGAAGATTGTACTCTAGAACTTTAGTTTTAAGAGTTATGGGTTTGATTGAAGAGTTTGGAATTATTGTATCACTGTTCGGGCCATCATAAATCAGAAGTCATTTAGTAAACGTTTGAGGAGCTAGGGCACTTTAAATTGTAAACCCAACAACTCAGTCAGAACGTAATACCAAATGAAACCCATAATAGAATCTACCTTAAGTATTTGTGATACGATATAATCGGTTTTAAGCGTTTTAATCAATATCTGGAAATGTTAAGCACGAGAAGCGTTAATTAAAGTTATGTCTGGTAAGGTTTTAAATATGATTTTACACTTTTTCAAAATGTTACATTTTAGACCCTGGGGTTTGGAAAATTGCAATTTGGCCCTTGGAGTTTGCACTTTTATGACTTTGGTCCCTTAACTTTAAAAGATATGCCAAGTAAACCTTGGACTTTGAAAAGTGACATAATAGATCCCTGGAGTTATAACTTTGATAAAATGACACTTTTAGTCATTTTAGTTATAAGTTTCTAAAAGTTACGATATATACCCCTTGCATGTATTATAATTACAAAACATGTCCAAATTGCCATGCAAGCTTATTTTAACATTTCAATAGACATTTATAAGTTATAATAAACTAAAATATTAAGTTTTAATGCAACACAAGTTTAAAATAACGATTCGTTAAGCTAGGAAGCAAAACGGGTCAAATTAGGGTTTCAAAACGTAAACACGCGGGTTTTAAGTTCAAATTCCTTCATTAATCAATAAAGTGGTTATTTTAATATTAGTTAAGCATACTAGGATAGATTATAACAATATTTAATTATAATGACATTTAGTTTTAAGAAAAACGCAAAATTAGGGTTTCGGGTGTATGGTTTTGGATCAAAACAGAAAATGAGCATGAATTGGGTTATGAAACTTTAACAAGAGTTTATTTATGATCATATGAACATTATAAGGGTGTATTATCAGGTATGAAGTTGATAGAACCTGGGTTTGTGCTTCAATGATCAAAAATGGTGGAAATGGGTCGTTTCGGGTAGTATTTCCACTCATACGCCTTGTATCTTTACTTTGAGGCTTCAATTCTTCAAGGCTTCACTTCTTGAACTTATTTAATGATCCTAGGATCATAAGGGAGCAAAGGATTGCTTCCTATAAGGGTTATAGAGGAGGAAGTGGGGGATGAAGAAAAATGAAGCATGTATGGTCCTATTTATACTAGTTTGAGATCATGGAGGTTAAGGAAGCCTTAGGATCTGATATAGGACATGTTTACAAGCTAGGTAAGTATATGGAGAAGCTATTGTATGAGGGTTAAAAATGAAGAAATGGGGTCACGGGTCCAACTAGGGCTCGTTTAGGGTTTTCTTGACTTTCTTGGTTTATATTTTGTATACTATTGATTAGGAATGATGGAATACAGATCCTAGAGCTTAAATAAAGTATTATCAATGAAGTTTGATCATTGGTTTTAGTTTAAATGAGTTGAAATTGAAGGAATAAGCCGTAGCTTGGAATTAGGGTTCATATAAGGCTTTTAGGGTTTTCTAGCTTTGTAATTCCTGTATATTGTCAAAGTAATGATGAATAATAATGGATAATGGTTTTTAAACTAATTTTATGGGTTCACAATGACTCTTGGTTGCTTACTTGAGAATAAAGTGGTTAGAAACGAGAAAACGGGTCAAAATCATAATTAGGGCACAATTAAGGTTTTCTAGAATTGTTTCTTGTATAATTGAAGTAGAATGATGAAATGATAATGGATTATGATTGAGAATGTTGTAATTTATGTTATTATAACTTATTTAAGTATTGGTTTAGGTTTACAATGGATAAAAATCTAGAAACGAGTCATGGTTTAGAAATTAGCTCGGTTTTAAGGTTTAGGGTTTTGAATTAGGGTTTTGAGTATAAAAAGATTTATGAAAGCTTATGAATTGAATAATTAGGGTTTACGCCTTGTAAAATGAGTGTAGTAGCTTGCTTAAGTGGTGGTGAAGAAATTAGAATGAAAACAGAGGTAAAACGGCTATTTTAGAGATCATGCTTAATGACTTGTACATTGAGCTTTTAGAAATTTGTACTTTGAGTTGAAGGGATTTTATATTTCAAATGAGATCTTATATTGCTTGTACATATGCTTTAGTAGCTTGTGCATTCACTTTAGATATTAACCCTTCATGAAATTAGGGTTTTAGAGGCATACGATAACGGTTTAAAGCCCGTTTAGATATAACGTTGTGAATGGTACATTATAGGAATAATGTACTTTGTAATAAGGATATGATGATATTGACTTGACATATTGTGATGTTTGCTTGACATATATGAAGACAGAATGGCCATAGATAGGTTGCGTGAGCTCGTCTACTTTAGTTATGACATACTGAGATATTGACAATGCAAGTAATGTAATAAAGCGAAAAATTTCCCCGTATAATTGTGATCATAGTAAAATAGATTGATTATGCATTTGATGAAAATTCTGGGTTGTTATAGTCTCCACCCCTTACAGAAATCTCGTCCCGAGATTTAATTGAAAGTTATAGTGAATAGATGTAGGTACTGGGCATGAATTTGATTTTTATGTTAGGTTAATCAAGGTCACAAGTCCACGTGTGTGATGCATTTATAATTATGTTACGTACCATAATTATAGTTACCTCCTTTCACACGTCTACTTATTTTCAAGATCATACCTCTTGATGATAGTCAATAGAATTTCTCTAGATCCTGATAGAATCTGGGTGAATAAAATACTTCGATTTACGGAACCTGTGGGTTATGGCCTACTTCTGCTATGCCACTCTAATCGTAAAGAATTGTTATTCGTTAACCTTTAAAAGTCAACATCGAATAAGAATGCTATCACAAGTCTTTGTCAAAATTTTCATACCTAGTGGTATTGAAATCATTTGACAACGATTGTGTGAAATATAAATTTGTAGCAAAAAAAATACTTGACATAGAGAGATCTAATTATCTAATGTCGGGTCACTGCAGCTACTTCTTTTTAATGGGTGTCAAATCTTTACTAGTACACATAAGTTAACATGTTGCATTCGTCTTGCATGATCATGTATTAATATTTTGAAACACTACTGACTCTAAAACTGGTCCATATTTCCACCATTTTAGCCATTATAAAGTAAATAGTTTAATGTGTCATATAAAATCCTCATAAAACGACAAATAACAAAGTGGATATATTAATGTCTTCCGAACCATAAAACAGGGTGTCGTCGATAAACAAAGCATCAATAAAATCCCCGATGATGACCCATGGTCTAGCACGCACAAACTACTTTAGTAACACCCAGCTTTGCAATGGTCTCTTATCAGCTCACATATTAATTTGAAGCATATACTAACGTACAAAACTAACTTAAAGCTTTCCGATCAGTCTTTAAGCATAACTTTGGTAGGCATTGCCTTGACTAGTACGCGACAATATACCGTTGCGATCCACAATGAGGATAGTGGAGTGTTGAGATGCATCCTTATTTCCAGACCAAAGAATGATAACGATGAACCTTTCGCGCAAAGCGTCGCCATACATGCCCGTTTCCACTTATAACACATACCTTACGACACACACAATACAATTTGTTAGGAATTATGTTTTCCTGACTTAGTACCGTTAGTGATGATAGTTAGTACCGATAGTTATAGTTAGTACTGACAGTACAAAGTGTTAAGTACTGATCAGATTTAGTTTATTACCGTTATAGAAAATAGTAGTACTGTTTAATGAGATAGTGTATGAGAATAGTATAGAAAAGATATGTATTATGTTTTATCATTTGTAAGCCTATTAGGTATTAAGCCTTAGTCTATAAAAGGATCCCTCACGGCATAGTTAGAGATGAGTTCAATATACATCTCATACAATCATATCTCATAGTTAGTAATCTGTAATCACTTAAAGCAGATTAATAAAAAATCAAGTTTAGTTATTCATTGTTCTTCTTAATACTATTGTGTAGATTCCGCATATACAATTAGTATTCATAGTCAGTGTTTCTATATAGTCAAACTGTATTTATACAAGTTCTATTCAACCTAGCAGGGCAGCAGATTTTCTTTTTAATATCTATCAGTTTGGGACCATAAGTGGTATCAAGCCCTGTGAGAAACTCTAAGTAAGAAGAACAAACAAAACCAGTTATACTTCACCATCATACAAAACTAATCATGTCTGGATCACAAGATGAAATTCTAACACCACCACCACCACCACCACCACCACCATCAACATCATAAACACCAACACAAACTCCTCACACAGTTTCTACCATCAAACTTCCTATTCTCAAAAAGGGAGAATACGATATATGGGCCATGAAAATGGAACATTATTTAGCCTATCAGACATCTAATCTGGGAAGTTATCAAAATGGGAAGGTCCTGTAATCAATCACCGACAGATATACAATGTCAATCAAGTTCTTCTGCCTCCAGGACTTGCAAAGAGATCCTAAGCCAGAAGAAAGAGAAAGAAAAGCTAGGACCACTTTGCTTATGGCTTTACCAGAAATCATCTTTGCTAAAATTTCATAAGAGGACTGATGCAAAAGAGAAGTGAGAATGCCATCAAATCAGATTTGGTGAAATGAATGAATCAAAGAAGATGCAGAAGTATATCTTAAAGCAATAGTTTGAAGGATTCTCTATATCAAACTCAAGGGCTTCATAAAGGCTATGACAGGTTCAAAGTCTTCTAGTCATTTTAGAGATTTTATGGAGCAGTGTATCCACTAAGGGATGCAAATCAAAATCCTTTAGTCTCTACCTTCTGCCATAGGTCTTAAGTTTGCTTAATCATTAGGGACCAAACCAGAGTGGACATGTCACACTTTGATGATCGGTATAATAATCTAAGAGTCTTTGAGAATGATGTAAAAGGCTCTACTGCATCATCCTCTAGCACGCAAAATGTAGCATTTGTCTCTGAGAACACTAGCAGTACTAATGATGTTAGTACCGCTTATAGTGTTTCTAATCCTTCTGGTCAAAACTCACAGTATGAACAAACTTCATCATACTCCTTACTTGCTAATCAATCAAGTTGCCCTCAATTGGATCATGAGGACTTGAAATAGCTTGATGAATATGACTTAGAAGAAATGGACTTGAAATGGCAGGTGGCCATGATTTCAATGAGAATGAAAAAGTTCTACAAAAAGACTGGTAGAAAGCTACAATTTGATGCAAAGGAACCAGTTGGTTTTGATAAAACCAAAGTCGAGTGCTATAATTGCCACAAGACAGGCCATTTTGCTAGAGAGTGTAGAACCAAGGGAAATCAAGATAGTAGGAGGAGAGATGCTTGGAACTCTGGCAATAAGGATGGGAGAAGATCTGGTAAGCAGGAAGACTCTAAAGCATTGGTGACCAAACTGATTAAGAAGGTGGAGATTTGGAACATCACTCAGAAGAAGAAGAAGATTATGCTTTGATGGCTTGCAACAGCTCAGGGTCAGACACAGAGGTAACTTCCTATTCCAATGAGTGTAAAGAGTCTTATGCTAAACTTAAAAAACTGTATGATGCACAAAGAGAACAACTAAGTGATGCAAGCATAGAAATAAAGGCATATACTCAAGGTCTAAAGAAAGTTGAAGCACAATTAGTTGCTCATCAACAAGGTCAACTTTGGTATATATGGAAGATGTATTTGAAAAGAAAAAAGGTAGTATGAAAGGAAGAAAAATTATGGGATTTGTTGTTATCAGTATATGTGGTAAAAAATGAAAAAAAATGTAAATGAGGATGAATGATAGTTGGTGAAAATATGTGATATATTGTGATGGAATTGGGAATGCTATAAAAAAAAATGTGAATGTGGAAATGAATTGGATATACAATGATTGGAATTTTAAGTGGAATGATTAAATGAAGAAAAGATAAGGTTTTATGAAAATAGAACTTAGATGATAAAGACGAACTGATTACTAACATACCAAAAAAATTGTTGGAGCAGAAGCTCAAAAAGAAAAAGAAGATTTAAAAGCTAAAGTAGAAAAATGGCACAACTCTTCTAAAAATCTTGGTAAACTGCTTAATACCCAAATGAGTGCTAATGCTAAATTTGGGCTTGGGTATGGGGATCACAGATATGATGGTATTTTGAGCTAAGAAAATGAAGTTTTACAAAGTGTTTTATGAATAAGGAAGATTGAGTTTAGAAAAACAACCTTTGTAATGATAGGTATTGTTACAGCAGGAGGAATGCATATGTACCTCCACCCATGACAGGGAATTACATGCCATCTGGACCTGATATAAGAAGTAGATTACTCACAATTTACATATGGTCCAAAACAAAAAAAAAGACTCAACGCTAGTGAATGTGAAACCCCAAATCAGTGATATTGATACCTGTGAATCTAACATTAATAACAAAAAACCACCTGAATTGTTGTCTGAACCCAATTGTTAATAATCTAATGAGAAATGTCAACCTAAGGTTTGGTCTGATGCTCCTATCATTGAGGAGTATGGATCAGATAGTGAAGATGAGTATGTGTCTCTACCAACAAAAGAACAGTAAACACCTAGTTTTGCTAACCAGCAAGTAAAATCTCTTAGGGAAACTGTTAAGAATCATTTCACACATAGTAAAAAATCAGAGAGTTATAAGAAAGGGGTTTGGAATATGTGTTTTACTACAAGATCATGGTTTTTATGTGGTAGTCTTTAGTCATACTAATGACGATTTGTGATTTCCATGAAAAGAATATGGCTAAACAAGCTGAGTTAAACAATAACATAAGGATGAAGTCTAGTCAAAGGGAGATTAGACCAATTTGGAACAATGTGCAATAGATGAATAATAAAAACCATTTGTTCCACAACAGTAAACTAACGAGAACTGGCAAAATTCCAGTTAATACTGCTAGAGCTAGCGGTACTAACAAAGTTAGTACTGCTAGGCATGCTTTTAACAGACATGCAGTACTAACTAGTGCTGCTATGAAAGTTAATACTGTTAAGCCTATTGTGAATAGAGTTAGACCAACAACTGTTTTTCATAAAACTCATTTACCATTTTCAAGGCCTTTTAATAACACAACAGCACTTAGAACAAATTTTTCAAAACAAAAGGTTAATACTGCTAAGGTGAATGCAGTTAGTGCTGTTGGGGGGAAAAGGGAAACTGCTTTAAGAGGCCCCCTCAGCAGTTGAATTGGAGACCACAAAGAACCAAACTGGCACAAGTCTCCAATACAATGTGGATCCAGTTTAGAAATTGTTTCACTTTTAAAGACCACTAATGCAGACTCAAGAAGGCTTGGGTCCCTAAGAGAAACTAATCTCTCTTATTTAATGTGCAGGATTATCCACAAAGAGCTTTACAGAACAAAGGGATTGTTGATAGTGGATGTTCCAGGCACATGACTGGAAACAAGGCCTACCTTGCTGAATATCAAGACTTTAATGGTGGCCCTGTTGCTTTTGGAGGAAGTAAAGGTTACATAACTGGTAAAGGTAAAATAAAAACAGGAAAGTTAGATTTTGAGGATGTGTGCTTTGTGAAAGAACTATAGCATTTTAATCTCTTTTCTGTGTCACAGATGTGTGATAAGAAGAACAAGGTTCTCTTCACAGACACTGAATGTCTTGTGTTGTCTCCTGAATTTAAGTTACCTGATGAAAATCAAGTATTACTTAGAATCCCTAGACAAAACAATATGTACAGTTTCAATTTAGAGAACATTGTTCCTTCTGGAGGTTTAGCCTGTTTGATTGCAAAGGCCACAATTGATGAATCTAACAAATGGCATAGGAGGTTGGGTCATGTTAACTTTAAAAACTTAAACAAACTTGTGAAGGGAAACCTTGTAAGAGGTTTACCTTCAAAGATTTTTCAAAATGACCACACTTGTGTTGCTTGTCAGAAAGGAAAGCAAAAGCAGCACATGGCCTCCTGTAAGCCAAATCAGTGACTCTATAGTCACAGACCCCTTACAGCTTCTGCATATGGATTTATTTGGACCTACATCTATAAGGAGCTTAAACCATAAGACTTATTGCCTGGTTATCACTGATGATTTTAGCAGGTTTAGTTGGGTGTTCTTCTTAAGAACTAAGGATGAAACTAGTGGAATCCTTAAGGACTTTATAAGACAAATTCAGAACTAATTAAATCAAAAAGTTAAAACTATTAGATGTGATAATGGTACAGAATTTAAGAACATGGATTTTATTGAATTCTGTGGGTCAAAAGGGATCAAGAGGGAATACAGTAATGCCAGAACTCCACAACAAAATGGAGTTGCTGAAAGAAAGAACAGGACCCTTATTGAGGCTGCTAGAACTATGCTAGCAGATTTATTTTTACCTAACACTTTTTGGGCTGAAGCAGTTAGTACTGCTTGTATTCCTTAATAGTGTATTATAACCAAGGCCTCAAAATAAACACCTTATGACTTATAACTGGTAAAAACAATCATAAGCTATATAATACCTTATGTGCCTTGTGACATCGTTGAAATACCATTGACCACCTGGGCAAGTTTGATGGGAAATCAGATGAAGGATTTTTAGTAGGGTATTCTCTACAAAGCAAGGCTTTTAGGGTATACAATTTAGAAATCAAGAGAGTTAAAGAAAACCTGCACATAACCTTTTCAGAAAATAAACTAAATGTTGCAGGGAAAGGACCAACTTGGCTGTTTGATCTTGATTATTTAACTGATTCAATGAATTATCAACCTGTGAGATCAGAGAATCAAGCTAACAAACATGCAGGTCCAAAAGAAGCTAATCATAATGTAGGTACATAAGTTAACATTAATGCAGGTGATTCTAAAATAGAAGCTGAACCTGCTCAAGACTACTTTGTACTGCTAATATGGTCTTCTTATACTTCAACAGTCAAAAGCTCAAAAGCAATGAATATAGGTGAAGAACCTAACAAACATCCTGATTTAAAGACAGATGAGAAGCCAATAGATAAGGAGGATCAAGTCTTTTTGGATGAGCTTGAAAGACTTAAAAGACAAGAAAAGGATGCTAATGATGCAGCTGAAGCTCTCAGGAAGGAGTTTGCCTAAGACACTGAGGATTTGCTTCTTCAAGTAGGAGCTGCTAAAGATAGCAGTACTAACATAGTTAATACTGCTAGCACACCAGTTTGTACTGCCAGTCCTTATGGTGGACTATCCTTCACTGATCTAACCAATACTGACCAAGATGATTTAGAAATACCTGCTCTTGAGAAGATTTATAATAATCCTACTGATGGTATTTTTACCAATGCATCTTATGATGATGAGGGTGCAGTGGTTGACTTTACAAATTTAGAAACTATTGTGAATGTCAGTCCTATTCCCACATCAAGGATTAACTTTATTCATCCTTCGACTCTAATTCTTAGAGATCCAAAATCAACAGTTCAAACAAGGAGCAAAGTGACCAAAAGTTTTGGAGCCCATGCTTTTGTAAGTTATATTCAAAAGCAAAGGAGAAATAATCATAAGGACTTCCAGTATTGTTTATTTGCTTGTTTCTTGTCTCAAAATGAACCCAACAAGATCTCTGAAGCACTTGAAGATGAAAGTTGGGTTGATGCTATGCAAGAAGAACTGTTGCAATTCAAGATACAGAAAGTTTGGATTCTTGTAGATTTGCCTTATGGAAAGAAGGCAATTGGAACAAAATGGGTTTACAAAAATAAAAAGGATGAAAGAGGTGTTATGGTTAGAAATAAGGCAAGGTTGGTTGCTCAAGGAAATAGGCAAGAGGAAGGGATAGATTATGATGAGGTTTTTGCTCATGTGGCCAGGATTGAAGCCATTAGGATCTTTTTAGCCTTTGCTTCTTACATGGGATTCATAGTCTATCAGATGGATGTGAAAAGTGCCTTCCTGTATGATGAGGAGGTCTATGTGTCTCAACCTCTAGGTTTTATAGATCCTAAATATCCTAAGAAGGTCTACAAAGTAGTGAAAGCTCTATATGGTTTACACCAATCTCCTAAAGCCTGGTATGCTACTTTATCTACTTTCTTGTTGAAGAGTGGATACAGAAGAGGAACTATTGACAAGACTCTTTTCATTAAGAAGGACAAAAATGATATCATGTTAGTACAAGTTTATGTGGATGATATTATTTTTGGTTCTACAAAGAGATCTTGGTGTGATGAATTTGAGACCTTGATGAAGAGTAGATTTCAGATGAGTTCTATGGGAGAGCTCACCTTCTTTCTTAGATTACAAGTCAAACAGAAAGAAGATGGTATCTTTATAAGTCAGGATAAGTATGTTGCAGAAATCCTGAAGAAGTTTGATTTTGTCAGTGTAAAGACTGCTAGTACACCAATTGAGACCCAGAAGCCTTTAGTCAAGGATGAGGAAGCTAGTGATGTGGATGTACACCTTTATAGATCCATGATTGGCTCTTTAATGTACTTGACTGCTTCTAGGCCTGATATTATGTTTGCAGTCTGTGCTTGTTCTAGGTTTCAGGTCACTCCAAAGACCTCCCATCTAAATGCTGTAAAGAGAATCTTTAGGTATCTAAAAGGCAAACCCAAACTGGGCCTTTGGTATCCTAGAGTGTCCTCATTTGACCTGGAAGCCTACTCAGATAGTGACTATGCTGGAGCAAATCTTGACAGGAAATCCACAACAGGAGGTTGTCAATTTCTTGGCAGGAGACTTATTTCTTGGCAATGCAAAAAGCAGACAATTGTGGCTACTTCTACTACAGAGGCAGAATATGTTGCTGCTGCAAATTGCTGTGGGCAAGTTTTGTGGATTCAAAATCAAATGTTAGACTATGGGTTCAATTTCATGAACACAAAGATCTACATTGATAATGAAAGTACTATATGCATTGTAAAGAATCCAGTATTTCACTCCAAAACAAAGCATATTGCAATTAGGCACCACTTCATAAGGGATGCTTATGAGAAGAAACTTATCCAGGTGCTAAAAATACACACTGATGACAATGTAGCTGATCTTCTAACCAAGGCATTTGATGTTAGCAGGTTTCAGTTCTTGGTTGTTACTATTGGGATGATCAATCCATAAGCTGCATTAGTTAAGGGGAGGTAAATATGATTTGTTGTACATTTGTCTAAAGTTTCATGTGCAGAAGAATGCTTGACCATATGATGATTTTCATGAAGTTTATTTGTTTAGAGAGTCATGGGAAAGAGATATAATGTACTGATGAATTGTGGATGCCAACTTGTTTCATTTTTTTTGGTTGACAAAAGTTAGTACCAGACAGTGCTAAGTTAATACCGTTGTCAAAGATTAGTACCGCATAAAGACGTTAGAGAAAATAACCCCCAAGGGTCAAAGTGTACTTGAAACGGTTATTCTTTGATTTTATTTGTTCAACCAATATAAACCCAACTCAATTGCGCAATTCATCACGTAAACTTACATAATCGCTTTCTCTACAAACCCTAGATCGTTTTACTCATCGTCGCTTATCAATTCATCAAGTATGGCTGTTCTTGAATCATGCCCTAAACACAACATGGTCGCTTACTTGGAAAAGACTGATGGGAATACAAAGTTTCATGAGATTATCAGCTTTCCTTACTGACTACCATTCACAATGCTCTCACTGTAAGTCCTGTAGTCTCTACTACATTTGATGAACATTTTGATGTCTGCTAAACCAACTAATCAAAAATGTAGGTATAAATTCTGCCACAAGTAGTTGGCAAGCATAGTGTCTATCACTCAGAGGCATCATAAGAAGTGATCTTCTTTTTAATGATGCTGATGGGATAGATTCTTTGCCAAATCAGGCTATATTTTATGTTATTTAGCAAATAGGATATGAGGGGGACCTAACTGTCTTAACATTTAACAAAGCCCTGTTTTCACCCTAGTGGAGATTTCTTTTTCATACCATGAATCACTGCATAAGTTTTAAAAGCACATCTTGGATCAAATTCCACAATATTGCCACACATAAATTGCTTAACCACTAACAAAAATATAATTTCTAAATTAATTTTTGATGTATGATGCGACCACTTGGTGCAAAGAAAAAGATTGTTATGTATCCAAGATTATTTTCGTCTTTTTGGATAAATCACTAAAGAATGTGTCGTCCCTTAGACTAATTTCCTATAAAGCTTTAACTATAAAGTTTTCTATTTTATAATTAAAAAGGGAAAACATTTATCAGGAAATTTACACCTTTGTTGATTCTATTTGTTTCAACAACTGAGAAGAGGTAAACTTTTAGAAAACAATCTGAACCTCAACCCATACCCTCTCATCCTCCAGCACCCAATACAACCAACATGAAAAGTGAAACACACCAGACTAACCCTATCACCCAGACTTCACTACTACTCATATTACTGATTCCATTCCAAATGGTTCTCTGGTGGAATCATGGAGGTCATCCTTCAGTGATAGACCCTTTCAGGAATGAGGTGGCAATGACACTCCAAAGTGTAAATGATCTTTGTAACTCCTTGTGTGACAAAGGGTTACAGATCAAGCCAAAGAAATTAAAACACTTAAAGGCACAGATCAATGAAGCTAAGAAAGCCAAACCTGTTGTCCACACCCCACAGAGCTTGATGAAGAGTTATCCATGACGCAAGATTAAGAGGTAAAGACATCCTTGAAGAAACAGTGGATGCAAAAGGAGTCTGTATCCAAACAGGGGAGGAAATCTACCAAAGCTGAACCTACAGTCCATAAAGATCCAGCTTTTGATGAGCTTGATGATGATGCAATTGACTATATGGAGACTGAGGGTGCTCAAGATGTGGGGAGGACAAGATATGTAGTGCATGAAGAGAAGGAAAGTACAAAAAAGGAAGTTAGTACTGAAGATGCACTTAATACTGCTCAACCAAAAGTTAGTACTAACAAGGAAGAGGTTATGTTATCCCAAAAGCTTTAATCCATACACAACATAAGCTATACCAATAAGCAAACAAAGATAGAAAAGAGATAAGGAAAGTGAAAGATTATTAGAGAGAAATAAAGAGGTGGAAGATTACACTTACACTCAAATGAAAAAATGGCAACCAACAACACTCCAAAACTCCATGTGTGGAGAGGGTTCTATTTATACCCTACCATAAAGCATGAGGGGGTTTTCTACTTGGGCCGGCTTGGCCTAAACTTGGGCATTGAGCTGAAACAGACGGACAAATATTAGATTACAATCCAAGCCTGTTGAACCCGACTATCCTTAATACATTAACAAGACTAATTACGACAAATAAGACCCGATAACATCCTGTTCGACTATAAAAAATTAAGGTAACAATCTCCCCCAATGTTGAGGACTCTGTCTTCAAAACACCTCCGTACTACTGATGACGTTGAAGATATGACTTTGATGTTTATATGCTTGCCTGTTATAGTCTTGTCTTGTTTGTAATGGCTTTGTTCATCCATGCCTTTGTGATCTGATCTTTAGCCTTTATCTTTTGACTTTGATTCTTAGAAATCGTTATCTTGCATCATCTCATGACTTAATCATCTTGATTTGACTTTCTGACCACACTTGTCTCTTGACCAATACATGCTAAATCTTGTTTGATATAATGTGATGATAAGTGCTATCAATCTCCCCAATTGATGACTCTTTATTTGACTTTGAGGCTCTTTGATAGTGGTAAGATATAATCAACATATCGTTGACGTTGAACGAATGACTTTGAAAAGCTTGAGTATGCAGCATGTGTATATGAACCGACTTTGCTAATGAGGCTGCAACACTACCGACTCTTTTCCGTAAATAAAATAGTTAGCAATAAAAAGATGAATATGGCTTTGTCATTCGTCTTGAGTTCGGTTGCATTAACCTCCAGTTTCCCGTTTATAGTATAAATACTAAACCTGTGATCAGGTAGATTCAAAGAATCTCCTTAGACAGGGTATCCCAGCTCAAAGCGTAAGGATCATCTAACACAGATGATAATAGATTCATCATGCTTGCTATTCTCATTACCGGAACGTCTCAAAGCACGACAACGACGTAAGAGAGAATCAATAGTTACTATCTTTCTGATTTCAGTCGTCAATTTCAATTTACTGGACCAAAATCGATAACCAGTTAGCAAAGCTCGATTCATGTAAAATCTAGCAAGTCACCTACCAATAGCTTGTTTGATGTTGGCTCAAGCAGGATTTCCATCTTCATTGTGAAAACTTAAGTATCACTCAGATGTTCTGGCAAGATCTCAAGGATAATGCGTAGGACTCTTTGTTACAACTTGTGAACTTTATGGTGTTCCATACAAGTGTATTTTGACATTGTGTCCTAATGAGATTTTATACTTGATCCTCTACTGGCTCTAGACTCGATTGTGCACTTTGGATTTAGTAATCGGAAGGCTGAGCAGACCAGCCATCCTAATTCAATATCAACAATCTCGGAGTGAGATGTCAATAGATAACGTGTGTATCTCCGTGACATTTGAGACAAGTTTCTGTTGAGAGAAACCGACTGGCTGGAATGTTGTGTCATTGCCCATCGCACAGGTTCTATGACCGCTTTCTCTTCAATATCACAATCATCATGTGATTTTGATAGATTATTTATTGACCCAGTTTCTGCCTAAGGTGTAAGGAGGGCTTATTTCTTTTCAACCCTTTAATCCAATGACATTTCTTTTTTATTCTTAACCCCTTCATTGCTACCAAAACGTCGCTTGCCTAACACCTTGATGTGATTGTTCCAGTTTACTTAATCTTAGTCGCATTCATCCTTATCAACATTCATCTCCAATCATACCTAAGGTACTTCTATTTCTATCTATAAAGTGTCCTTGGGTAGATCCCTCCGGTCTGGTTGGATCGTAGGACTTATACCTAACCTACACACCTTATGACTCAGAATCGTCGAGAAATTAAAGTTGTTGGGATAAAGATCGAAACCATAAAAACCAGTTTCTGAATTGTTTATTTTCAAATACTCCCCCCTACACATGTGCTCCGAGATTCGCACTTGTTTACACATGAAGGAAAGATTTGCACTTAGAGTCTTAAAGATCACATCTTCTATATCATATTTTAATCAACATTTACTCCCCTTATTTTTTTAAATAATAAAACCACTTAGTATTTGGAAATACAATTGATTAAAATTTGAACATGAAAATGCCCATGGGGAGAAAAATTAAACTACGATTTTGCAATGCACTCATTTTCTGATTGCTCACCGCTTCAACAATATTAAGTGGGAAACCAGAAATATATTAAAACTTGACATTGGAATGAAAAATTGATATGACACCACAAAATGTTGAAGACGGAGTGAGATGCCTTAGTGAACAGTGTATATTAATAATTGACATTATAAGTTTTCACATTTTAATTTCACAGAATGTGTTTTGTATACATAAAATTGACATTTATATAGATGTATCCGACACATTAAAAGGCTTTGTTTTTAAAAAGCTCCCCCTCAGAAAGTTGATTCACATAAAATACATTCTACAACTACAATTCTTTGAAATTATTCGAGGGAAGTGAGTTTTGAACACACAAATTATCAAATAAACCACGTTAATGGAAAAAGACCACAAATTATAATTGTAGACAATTTTAACATTAAAGTCTTTTTGAAAAATTGTGTTCTACGATTTTAAAACATGAATAGAAACTTCTCTTCTATTTTAGATTAATCAACTAAGGCGTACACTTCCTCTATACATTCGACCGATTATGCACTGAAAAGTGTACATAAGACATGATAGAAAAATTTAGAAATGACAGTGTTTTGAAAGCATTTGAAACTCTCGCTCGAACTTCATTTACAGCCCGTGTCAGAAGTTAAACAACATATCTAGTACGAAATGTTATCGATTCCAAGAGACATGTCAAGAATATTCTTTTTGGTATTTTGAAATTTTTTCTGATTTTATATTTTGTTTTCTATTTCTATCTTTTTCTATTGTTCTTTTGTAGGTTTTATGATTTTTGTACTTTCCTTTTTTCAAAATATTTTTTTTAAAATCAAAATAAAGAGAAAACAATATATTTACAAGTCGAAGTTTCCATCACAGTGACTATTTGCTTGAGTTGAAGTAGATGAAGTTGAATCAGTTGTTGTGACGGTTTTATCGATTCATCAGCAGTTGGACACAGCGAAGACTTTAAAAACCAACTGATTTTCCATTGAGAATATTCTCGAACAAAGGACCAAATAGCAAATCCAGCTTACTGTTATATGCTTTTTATGTTACTGTCTCAAGTCTGCTTGATAACTTCTGTTGACTACTGTGTGCGAGCTTGTACCTATTTTGTTCAAACGTCGTATGACATTGAGGATCGAGGCTTGATCTGTTGTGATCAAACGTCATTTGACATTGAGGTTCGAGGCCTGAACTGTTGTGAACAGACATCATTTGACATTGAGGTTCGAGGCCTGAACTGTTGTGAACAGACATCATCTGATGTAGTTCATCTTTTGTGAAACCATTCTGGCACTGGTTTCTGAGATATCATCTTTTTCAGCAACCATACTCTGATATTTTCCTGCTTGACTTTAAACGAAGTACCTGCACTAAAATAAATTCTTTGTTTTTGTTGACCAGTGAGTGATGTACCTGCACTTAAATCCAGAGTTGTTTTGCAAACTTAAATATTTGGGATATTACATTGGAACCATGTGGGGTTCACTATCAACCTTGGTTGTGCAAGAGGTGAATAACTTTCCCTGTAGGAATTTCCACCTAAGACCAACAGTTTTTGAAATACTACCCGTGGGTTTCCACCTAAATCAGATCTAGAAAGATGTTTTCTCATACACACGGAAGTCTTATTATGAGAAACTATCTCATGTGGATAGGATCTGCCTACCATGTTTATTAGTATGACTCTTTTGTATCTACGGGTTAGTTTATTCGATTCAGGTCTTAAGGGATTGAATCTTAGCACGGGAGTTTACTTTCCCTTCAGGAGTTTTCAGTTATACAAGCATCATTATTTGATTAAAGACACACTTATACATGTAGAACAACAAAGTTTTTGGAATCGAAAAAGAACTAAACTCTTAGAAGTGATCTGCTTGGGCACAGCGTTATCGTAACGCGATACTCCTTAGATACATGCAACTCCAGAGTTTGACTATTGCTCCTAGGTTTGGTTTCCTATCATCAGTAGTGGTTTGAATTCTCGCAGAAAGGCACACTAGTTGTTGAGTTCCTATCTCTTTCTTGTATCTTTTTCTTAGCTGCATCTAGATAGTGATTATGAACCATGTCATTTGAACTAAATCTTGGCATGTTCTTAGAACTATTTCTAGATGAGCTAGATGCAATCATGTGATCAGGTTTTGCAAAGGTGGATTCTCTTTTCTTAGGCAAATAAATTTAGTACTGTATTGACAAATTCTTGTTCACATCAACTTGGAGGCAAACCTAGTTTTACATTTGAGCCCTTAGCAATTTAAAACGCATTCGTTGTCCTAACAATGATTGTTTCTTAGTGATTGTAACAACCGTTTCCCCAATACTGATGTTTTTATCAAACTTAGTACACTATTTCCTTTTAACTTCCTTAAGTCATTTTTTTAAAGCAGCAATTGCAAAAACCTTTTCCTGAATCTGAGCTTTTAATTTAGCATTATTAGCAAGAAAAGATGTTGTCTGTTCTGTAGTCTTAGATCTCGTAATTTTAATAGAATCATATAAATCTTTGTAATGCTGTTTCAAAGTCTCATTTTCCTTACGTAATTTAGCCACACTATGTTCTAATTCGATGTTCATTGTTTCAAGTACATCAATTTCCTTTTCAATCTTGGCTTTATTACTTGTTTCATTCAAAATTTGACCATGTTGCCCCGATTTTAAAGCTTGATTTTGATATTTAAGTTCGAGAGCAATACAATGTGCTTCCATTCTTGAAAAATCTTTTTGAAATTGGGCAACAGTCTTTTTGAGTAAAATATTCTCAGACTTGAGTGATTGTTCTTAGTATTCAGTTGTTTGGTTATCAGGTGATGAATCAAGCATAGGACTTTTAACTTGACATTTTTCAGGATACTAGTCAACCCTACCTTCATTAATGATTTCAGGTTGCTCAGTATGCTGTTGTCCGATAGCAAAGATATTACATTCAGCGGTCAATTATACCTCAGCCATTGGCTCTTCGTCATATATGGGTCTGATATCTGCATCTGTATCATTCCCTGACCTGCTGTTGTCATCTTGCACTGTTGAGTCTGTCCTAATGCTTTCTGTGTCAACCAAATCAGCATCCAATGCTTTACCCGTATCAATCTTACTCTCTTGCGTCTGCATCTGTCTTTTATTCACCCTTCTTTCATACTGTCTTTGATGACGTGTTCTTTCAGCAACGGACTTCTTAACATTACCCAGGTGTTGGAGTAGTGTATCTCTGAAGTGTTGAACCTCGATTCCAGTGTATTCAACAAAGTACGTGTCTGTCATTTGACTGTCATAATCCAATGTAAACTTTGAATCGATGAACTTCTAGAACTGGTTGTTTACCACCCAAAAGGCTATCATGGATCCATCTTCTTGAAATTCATCTTTGTCAAGTTGCTTTTGTAGTTGATCTACGTTGAGGAGCATTGTTCTTGTGAAAGTATCAACATCTTGACCAAAGAGTGACATGAATGCCCGTTTGAATCCATGTTCGATGCGAGTGCCTTTTAAGTCATCTTTTGAAAGAACTTGAAGGTGTGAATGAAGAGATCGAAAATATGCCATGCATCTTTCTTTTGCTTTTGACATCTTGTATTTGATTGCATGCACATCTTTTGTTTCAGAATTCAAGCTGCATTCCTTTACTAATTTGCTGGATGCAGTCTCTGAATTACTGTCTTCTTTCTCAGAACAAGTGTTTTGTATGACAACTAAATCAACTTTCAATGAATCAACATTCAATGCTGGAATTGGATTTGAATGATCTTCTTGTGTTTGCATCAACTTCTTTTGTTTCAACAATTGTGGAGTTCGTTGTTGATGAAGAATTAACTCAAGCATGTATTTCCCGAGGGAATCCATGTTAAAGATCATTGCATCGTAAAATGATTGAGCATCATATCTTGTATAATTCTGCATACGCGCTTTTAATTCTGAATTGAAAGCATTTTCAAACGTTGTTCTGAGTTTTGTCAAAGTAGTCTTGCAATCAGTCTGAGAAATTATTTCTTTGGTAAGATGATTTTCTAGTAAATCCAAGTCTTGAGAGAATGTTCTCTTGAAGATAGGCATGTTACCAAAATCTTGTAAAGTTTCTATGAGAAACTTGAGTTGTGACTGAATTGCTCGAAGACTGTTCATGCATTTAATTCTTGAAAGTTGTGTCTTCTCTTGAACTTTAGAAATTGAACAAGAAGAAACTGTGTCATTCTGAAGAACACTTGATGTTTGAGTTTGCATATTGGTATTTGAATTTGACATTATGAATGATGTTGTTGTAAATGGATATCGGATCTTAAGTGTTATGAAGTGATTGATTGTGGTTTTAAATGAATTAACGTTCACGGGATTTTACAAATCTATGATTAAACCGAGAAATAGAATTCTTTCGCGGGATTTTACTAAATCAAGAAGAAACCGTGAATGAATAATTAATTGACGTTTTAAGTATGATTAAGTTGATTGTTGGTTTGATTGGTTGTGTTTGTTGTGTTGAGTAATTGTCCTTGTTTCGCTTGTATGATCAAGACTTGTTTCGCTTGAAAAATCAAAACTGCATATTTCGCTTCAGTTTCTATACATATTTCGCTTGAACAAAATCCTGCATATTTCGCTTGACTTGAAATGCATATTTTGCTTGGCAGTTAAACTTGCATATTTCACTTAAACATTCAACATATTTCGCTTCGTCTTAAACCTGCATATTTCGCTTCAGCGTCTAACATATTTCGCTTCACATTATCAACATGTTTCGCTTCTCATTTTAACATATTTCGCTTCATATTAAACCTGCATGTTTCGCTTGGATATCGAACGTACATATTCCGCTTGAAATTACACCTGTATATTTTGCTTGAATATCAAACGTACATGTTCCGCTTGACTTGTGACATATTCCGCTCGGTGTCTCTATCTTGTGAGGACCACTTTTACTAACAAACAAGAAGTCATTTTCTAGTGAAGCAAAAATATTAGATCTATGTTCCCTTGACTTAACCGGTTGGGACCACAAAAAATGAGAGAATTCACAAATAAGCCACGAAATAAGCTTGAAATAAGCTTGAATAAGCTCGAAATAAGCTTGGAAGAAGCTCAAAAATTTGCAACAAAAGTTAAGAAAACTAAGAACCTAAAGAAAACTATGAAACTAGTTTGAAGATCAAACAAAAAGAGACGTGACTCTTGTGACACTTCTAACTCAAACCAAAAATACCACGTTGTGAATAAGAAAAAAAAAGCCAAATAGAATAAGCTTATTCGATAACTTAATAACTAATCTAAGACATGATATGGCTACAAAATAAGCTTTAGAATGAGTAGATTAAGAAATGAAGAAGCTTAACAAACTAAAACCTCAAAAACTTATGAAGATGTGTGCTTATTATCCAAATAAGCCACGAATTATGAGCTTATTACCACGAATCCAACACTAAACACCCCTTGGCGAGTGATACCACATGTTATCACACAATATAATCCTTACACAACAAATAAGCAAACCCAAATAAGCCCTTGATTAGCCGGCAATAAGAAAGAAAGAAAAGAAAGGAAGAAAAGAACTTGGAATATTAGATTAGAGAGAGAAAGTGGTGAGTTCTTGCTTTCTTTTCTTTTTTTCGAACCAAAAGAAAAAACCCATCAAGAAAACCCCTACGAATTTTTCTCAAATCAAGCAATTATTCAATCACTAAACACCCCTTTAGCTCTGGTACCACATGTTATCCCATGTATTTAATCCATTACACAACTATGTTCTTTACCAAAATGCTAGAAAAATAAAAAATCTTAAAGAGAGAAACAAAGAGAATAGAGAGAAGTGGTAAGTTACAAAAGAATGAAAATGCAACCAACACCCTTCACCAAGTGTGGTGAAGGGATTTTATACCCTAGCCTTCTAGTTGGCTCATGGGCTTTCTTAACGGGTCGGGCTTGGCTAAACTTGGGCTTTGAGCCCGAAACACGGACAATATTAGATTACAATCCAAGCCCGTTGAACCCGACTAGCCTATTACAATACAAGACCTAGTTGACTTAATGAGACCGATAACATTCTTGTTTGACTTAATATAATTAAGGCTAACAAAAACCCCTTTAAAACCCGAGATTTTAATTGCTTTCATAAAATATAAAAATACAAAATATAATCTTCTTTCAATCCTTAGACCTTAGTTACGTTTAGTTTGAACCTTCCCAACCTATTTTCCTAGAGAACAATAACAACCCCTGAGTCTTGCCTATACTATAATACAACAGTTAGGTACTCTGCCTAGGGAGTTGTAAAACATGGTGTATTACAACAACCACATCACAAACACACACATAGTTATTCATTATTTTATATTAGTACTTGGCTATGCGCAAACTCCATATTTTAGTTTAACAATATAAGTGAATATGTCATATACTAATGTACTCCATGGTTCCATATTAAATTTCAACTTCCAAAATGCACAAAGTGTTAGAAAATCTCACCAACTATATTTTTCAACAATCAAATATTATTTTTACCCACTAAAATTTCCTTTCATTGGTTGGAATACAAAATGAACACTTATTTTGGACATCACAAAATAGTATTGTGGACACTTAATATGAGCGGAGATAGTATAATTTTTTATCTCCTTAGATTGTAACATGATATCTAATCAATTATGATCATGGTAAAAAGGAAAAAATATATGGAGAAAACTTACTTTCAATGTTGATGAATGATGTTGATAATGATATTGAATCTTTAAATGATATTAGTAATTGTAAAACTGGTAGTTTGGTGTTATTTGTAAAACTGTGGAGAATTTTTTGCTTTCTATTTTCTTAAAAGGCTACATGTATACAAACCCTTTAAATTTTCATATTTTCAAAAGAGTCGGTTCTTTTCAGGTAAGTACTGGAACCAGACGGTTCTGACCGAACCGGAAATTTTGGAATTTTAGGAACCAAGAACCATACCATGGTTCTAATATACGGTTCGGTTCCTAGTTAGTACCGGCACCGTTCCTTGGTTCTTTTGGTTCTACGGTACTTTTGAACATCCCTAATTTGAATAAATGTGTCTGGGTTTATGATGTGGGTTTTGGTTGTGGTTCTCGAAAAAAGTGGTGGTTCGTTTGAAACGATGGTCGATTATGGTGGTGGCTTTTGTTTATAGGTTTGTGTAAATTATGATGGTCAGTAGTTGGTTTTTGAATCGGGTATTTTAATTTGATGATGAATGTGTAGATTTTAGTGGTGGGTGGTGAATGTGAAAATGATTGTGGTGCTAAACTAGAGTGATGATGATTAGGTTTTGGATATGAAGGTGGTAGTAGTTGGATATATATGGAAGAAAATGATGGTGGGTGGCTATAGTTTGAAGATGAAGTTATGAAGGAGATAAAGATAAGGAAGAATATGAAGTTAAGGGTAAAATGACAGTTATACCCTTATGTGCATAACACATGAGAGATTTAACGAAGGTTAGTAAGGAATGTTAAAAAGATGGGCAAACGACCAAAAAGTTTGGCAGTTATGGTCGCACGATGCATTTTTTGATCCAAAATTAATAGGTTGTAGTGAACGCAAACCATAAGAGGCTTAGGTATGATAACGTGTCGGTCGGCGTTATTCCAACGTGGCATGACATTACCGTGCGTTATCACACCGCCCTAACCAAAAAACCAACGGTGTTGCCGTTTGAGTTAACCCACCAACTTGCGTTGTAACATGGGTTTGCAAAAAAATCGATTTAAATGGGTTGTGTTTGTGTGTATTTATGTGTGTTTATTGTGTGTACAATGCGTGTACACTAATGAAGAAGAATGGTATCAAAAAGAAAGGGTAAATTATGGGTGATGGGCCCAACCTATTTTCTTTTATATATCTTTTGATTTTAGTTATTATTTTTATTTAATGATAATCGTATTTTAATTTAATAAATTAGCAAATAGTTTATGTGATAAAATGGAAAGAAAAAAATTGATGTTATGGGATGTTATAATTGTAAGATTTTTTTATGTGTTGGTGTTAAAATATTAAAATTGATGTGACGTTAATGTCACATTGATGTGAGGTTGTTATAATTTTTTAGTGTTATAGTATCTTGACCTTTAATAACGAATGGTGTAATTTACTATTTTATGTATGTTTGGCTGCATGAATGATGTGCATGTATGGATGTTATGCACGAGTTCGTTACGTGTACACACGGAAGGGGACAGAAGATGGATGTTTTAGTGGAAGGGGAGGTTGTCAGAAAGCGGTGTGTGCGCCGTTTTTGTTGCATGTCCACTTTTCCTATTTATTCAAATTTATTTTTCATTTTTATTGTATATTTTTCTTTATTGTTTTCCACGCATAGATAAATAAATACTAGTAATAAATACCATTTATTCCAAAATTACGGACATTTTCTTTTTCTTGTTACATGTGCACATTGTCAAGCCCGGCCCTGGTTATGGGCGGTACGGGCGACGGCCCAGGGCATCCAACAAGCAAGGAGCATCATTTCTATGGTGTTGTGTATAAGTTTTGTTATGTTTCGGGTGATATCGCAAATGTGTTTTTTTGTTTTTCATCCATGGAAGAAAATTGGAATAAAAGAAGAAAACTATGAGAGAAACACTTGCGTTAATATAAAAGTAGTGGTGACTAGGGGTGTCAGTAGGGTCGGGTTGACCCGACCCGAACCCGAACCCGATAAGGCTTATCGGGTCGGGTTAAGTCGGGTTAAAAAATCTTGTCGGGTTGATTTGACCCGAACCCGATAACCCGATAATGTTATCAGGTCGGGTTCGGGTTAGATAATTAATTTTGTCGGGTTATCGGGTCAACCCGATAAGACCCGAAAATCAACAATTTATTTTTTAAGTTATAATTTTTGAGCTATTTTGACAAACCACTGATAGCAATGACGAGTCTGCAATTCACTAAAATAAGTTTTAAGAACGTCTAACTAATGTAGTTAAGTATCTCAGTAACACCCTACTAGTAATATCTACATTTCCATCTTAAATTTAAATAGTCCCAACAACTGAATACCATGATCATAATATTTACTCACAACAACAAAGTTTTGTTGCTCCTGATAATAAGTACATTTCAAGTTGGTTATCTAACGATTCTTATTTGTAGCCTTCATGTGTTAATTTTGTTATCAACCTTAACTTTTCGTCTTAGTTTCATGGATGTATATTTTCGTCTTAGAGGTATCATCTAAAATATATACACGCCTACAGAAACAAAAATTACGTAGTACTCCGTAGTATGCTAGTGAAATGACTTAATGAAAGTATTGTGTAGGTAACCAAAATTCCATATACAGTTTACATACCATCCTTGATGCGACTTACACACTTTACTTTAGTCATAACTAACTTTTTTTTAGAACGATGAATTCATTAAAACAACCTCTCTAGCAAGGAGCTAGAAGAGAAATTACAAAGGCTTCATAAGCCAATAGTTCAAACAATTAACTTTACGACCTTTACTTTTAAGCCAAAAAAAAAAGAAAACAAACAACATTCTAATCGTGCTTATTAACAGTAGCACGTACTAACAACATTCTTCTCGCATGCTAATCGTGCTTTCAGCTTTGCGTTGGCTGTGTATCCTTTAGGTAAATTAATGATAAAAGACAAACAAAAAGCTGATTTCTAGCATCACCCGATAACCCGAATCACCCGACCCGACATAACCCGACCCGATAACACCCTAGTGGTGACGTTTTGCTAAAGAAAAGAAATGTGAAATTACGATGGTGATATTGCTATTCCCAATGTAATTTGTCAGCTACCTGATTTTTTTCTTTTCACATTTTCATTGGTTTTAATATTCAAAGAACTACTCGTAATTATTTTGAACTAATTCAAGTATTAAAATAATCAATTGTTTTCCACTTTGTAGTTTTATTTTTAGTTTTTATACATAATATTTTTTCGTCTCAATTAAATAGTTCACGTTTCTATTTTAAGATGTCGTAATTTAATTGTTCATTATTAAAAATAGATAGTGAAGATTGATCAAATATACTGTAAAACCCTTGTTTAAAATTATTATTACAAACTTTAAAGAAAACTTTAATTAATTAGCTAAAGGTAAAATTGTCATTCTGCTAAAAAGTAAGAAAAGAAAACAGTAATGAATGCACTTTTCTTAACTGTATATTTTTGTCGGGAGAAAATAATTTTGAGACGGAGAGAATAGTTATAACGTAACTTAATTTAGTGCACGAGAAACACCAAAAATATATTCATACGTTGCTAATATTAAACTGAATTCACACAAAAAAAACAAAATACGTTGCTAATAATACGTTGCTAATATTAAATAGCAAGGTTGGATCAAGTGGTTAACACCCTTGCCTCTGGAGATAGAGGTCAAGGGTTCGATCCTCACTCCTTGCAAGGCCGGAGGTCCTTTCTACATTTAGTAGAGCCGGAAGCATCCTCTCTGCCTTAGGTAGGGGTATGGGTGTCTAGATCTCAACCTCCTCCATACATCGTGAAACAGTATTGGGACCCATAACCCGTGAAAGACGGTATTGGGTGTTACCTTACCTTACCTTTTAATTCACACAATAGCTTTACTATAAATAATTTTCATTTAATGCCACATAAAAAATGTTATCAAAAGTAAAAAAAATGTCATTAAAGATAAAAATGTGTCACCAAAGTAAAAAAACATGTCAAAAAAATTATTTGCTTCTTTAATACTTAAAAAGTGTTGCTAAAGTTCAGTAGATAAAAGTTTATTTACAATGACAAAAAAGATGTCAGTACATATATTTTACTTTTATGACACATTTAGTTTATAAAAAGTCATTAAATCTTAAAATTTTAAGATTGCTCTCACACCTTTTAAAAACTATTACTAAGAGCTTATATTTGATAAAAAGAAAAAGCGTGTCATCCTATTTTCTTATATATTTGACATTTTGTCTAACTTTTTAGTTTCATTTTTTTTCTTTCATATTTTTTACTTTGCACATGTATAATACTTGGATTTTAGTTTTGAGTTCATAAAAGTGTTTGACATATAATTTTAATCGGAATGTTGGTCATATATATGTGTGGTAACGTGTTAAGTCAGATCGGTTTGTGCATAATACGTACATGATAATGTAACGTGTAACACAAGTGGTTTGTGCATAATACGTAAAGATTTTATGCACATAATACGTACATGATCGGTTTGTGCATAATACGTAAAGATTTACTAAAGGTAGCTAAGGATATGATAGTATAATTACTAAATATTTTTTTTCACGTGTAAGACATAATGGTCAAATATTTTGTGCATAAAATATTACTGTAGTATGTGTAACACAAGAACTCCTTAGCTACCTTTAGTAAATCTTTAACCCTTTCAGAACACCGTGGAAGAGCTGAGATATGATAGTGTTTAAATGTGTTTAATGTGTTTTGTTTGAGTGCACAAGGGCTCATTATATAAAAAGAAAATGGAAAAGAGTCAAAAGGGGCTTTTCTACTCAATAGTATCTTGTATCACTAGAAAGAAAGTTGAGTGTGCATGAGGCTTTGGGGAGGCCCTTGAGCCGTGGGATATGGTATCCGAGGGAGGGAAAGAAGACTAGTTGAAAGGACTTGGCAATGGTTGATGCATGGTGTTGTGTTTACATGTTGTAGTATGTATATATAGGGGTGGTCGGTTTTGGGCTTGGCAAATGGGAGGGAAAAATGAAAATTCTCAATTTGTATACATGTTGTAGTATTAGCTCAAAGGTGGTGAGAGTGTTGTGTATACATGTAAGAATGAAAGACCTACGTGAAATTGGTAAAATCGAATTCATATGATTATAAAATCATACTCATGAGCATGTTAATATGCTTGCTTAAGATAGACTAAACTTAGTTTAGTTGCGAAAAACGTCCAAATATGATTATCGTTATGCGCGGGGTAACTTAATGATTATACGTAAAGTCTACTATTTACTTATTTAAAGTAAAACGTTCAAGTATATAGAAGAAATGTTAACCCGAAATTGTCAGTTGTCACAGTCCGAAAACCGATTTGGCCCAAAACATGAGGCCGAGGACCGGACTAAAATGTACGGTCCATATCCGGGTTAGTCCGGTCTGATCCAACAAAGCATAATGACTGGTTTTGCTCAAGACCGAACCAGACTGGACCGAAGACAGATATGAGAGAAAAGACGGACCGGTGAACGGACCTGGTAGGGGGGGAGATTAATTAATGTAGTAAGTTTATTTGTGTGTTTTTATAAGGTTAGGTAATTTGTGGGGATGGAAGATGAAGGGGATGAGAAGAAGGGAAGAGTGAGATTATGCTCAACCCTATATGAAAGTGTGTGTCCAACAAAGAAGATGATACATGTAATACTTTTGATGTATTTATATTTTTTTCAATTTAAACCTTTGAAAATGCTGCTTTTCAGTTTTTTCTGATAAACTTTAGGAAGTTTATATTGTTAGTCACAAGTCTAAAATCTTGTAAAGTTAATCAATGATAGATGTAATACTTTTAATGTATTTTTATGTAATTTGTTGTTATTTTAATAAATGAAAAATTAGTTTGTTTGAAAAAATAAAAAATAAAATAAAACGATAGGTTCTAAAATCCAAATGATGAAATGGCTTGGAAAATAAATGAGAGGTGTTTTGTGAATGTGAATGTGAAAAATTAAAATACTAAAATGACTGACTTAACAAAATTTCTTGAGTCATGACACGTTGTACTCTTAACAACCTTCTTTTATCTGTTTCTTTCTCATTTTATACTTGCAACCATACATCTCAATATATGTCCAAAATCACAACTACTCGATCAGTAACTCGTTTTGTTTCATTCTTGACATTTACTTTACTTTGTTACTTAAAATTACTTATAACACTAACACATGGGTCTTGCAAACAGTCCGAACTGCTAACATAAACACTATCCTTTTACTTTTCACAATAATTTTTGTAAAGCATGATAATGTTCACAACCAAAATCTTATTTCTCGAAATGGTACACAACATCAATGTCATCATTATATTGAACATGATCTTCAACATAAAAATATGTAATGTGTTTGTTTCATCATGAAATAACTTTACTATATAGTAGTAATGTGGTGTTTGCTTGTTGAAATATAATAAACAAAGACTTGCCCAGTAATTAAATATTCATACAACAATAAATATTTGATAACGAATAACAAACAATATTTGGTGCTCCAAGATTTCAGACAAAAATAAAGATTCAAAATCCACAAAATCATGGGTAGTATTGTCATTTTAACAAGTGAGCCAATCATCATCCAGATATATCACATAAAGACAAAAACACCTCCACTATCTATATAAACCTCTCACACCACTACCTCACCTCCACCTTCAAAAAAACACACACAGTTTCACCTCCACTGTGTGTAAACATCATTAATGGAGGATCAAGGTTTCTATCATTTCATGCAACCCTACTCACCCCCAGAACAACCACAATATCATCATCATCATCATCATCCGCAATACCCAACTCAGTTTCATCATGACGGCGGCGGTGGTGGCGGCGCCGCCATGACACACCACCACCATCACCAACAGCCTCCACCACCACCACAAACAAGGCTCTTTTCATGTCTCTACTGTCCAAAAAAGTTCTACACATCTCAAGCTCTAGGCGGCCACCAAAACGCACACAAACGTGAACGCGCCGCCGCCCGCCGGAATTCTTTCATCGCCGCCGCCGCCGCAAATAACCACCACCTTTACCTTTCACCAGAAACACCCACAAATGATATCAATGCCACTGAAAACTACTATTATCTTTCACCAGACACACCCACAAATGATAACAGTGGCGGCGCCGCCTTTTATGACGGCTGGTACGACCAGCAGTTTGATTGTGACGGTGGAGATGGTACTATTCCGTTCATGTTTCAGTCCGCCGTCACTCCGCCGCCGACAGAACATTCCGACATTGATCTCACTCTTCGGTTGTGATTTCATAGTATTGGTTGGTTGTTTATTTAGAAAAAAAACATACTGATGACGTCATCAGTGGTTAGTCATTAGTTAATCTTTTTTTAAATCTGATGTCCGTACGGTTTTGTTAGTTGGTTAGTTATTTGTTGGGTTCAATTTTTAAAAGTTGTTTTTTTCCTTTTTACTTTTTTACTTTTACCACAACAGATGGATATGGATATTATTGCCTTATAGGGGTTCATCTAATGAAATGATGTTTGGATTAATGTTTGTTTATTTTTCCTTAATTATGTTTTAGTTGTGTTAATAGTCTCTTAAATGAGTTTGTTTTTTATAAAAATAAATAAAACAATGACACATCAGATAAAAATTTTTTACTGAAAACATGGGATCTTGTTTGTTAATGGTATCTTTCTAATTGTGGATTTGACGATAAACCTTTTTAACCCAAAAAAAAATATGTTTATTTTTGCAAGATAATGTTACTAATCGTTTCCAACTAAACTGCTACGGAGTATATTTATGCAAAAAAGTTACGTTTTGTAATTATCTTGATTTAGGAAAAATGTTATTATAAAAAGTTGGTAAGTGGGTTTATTATTCTTACTGAATATTGTTGTTTTGTTTATTTATTGATTTATTAAGAAATGAAAATGAGGTGTAATTATATAACGATTTTTAATTTGTACATGTCTCTATGATCACAACATAAACGCAAGTAACATGTTTTTGTTTATAATATAGTGTGATAAGGTAAAGTAATAACACTCGTAAGTAAAAAAACAAAACATAGTTGAATGAGAAATGACTATATTTGTGCAATGTTAAAGACAAACAAATGTCTATATTTGTGCAATGTTAAAGACAAACAAATGTACATGAGTTAATGCTACTACTCTATTTGTGGGTGAGTGTTCAGTTGGGGAATAATAAGAGTGTCACGTTTCAGGTAAAATTGAACAGGTTTTACAAAGACACTTGTACTAATACTAGTGTCTAGACTACTTGTATCAAGTCACAATATATAACACTTTATATCAACATCTCCCCTCAATTGTACTGAATCATCACTTAAATAATAGAAATCGGTCTACTTGTTTTAACTTTGAATTAACGACTGACGAGTTGGTTGTCTTTGATTGCGGGTCACTTTTATTTCGTGGAATCAAAACAACCAAATTTTGTACATGGAACTAGGAGTGTCAAATAGGTCGGGTCGACCCCCACCCCCTTAAGCCTTGTAGCATCGGGTTCAACTAGCTTAACCTACCTTAACGGGTCAACCTGACCAATTTGACATACTAACACGGTATGTTTTTCATGTCCAATAAGAAATATTAGCGTCTCTAATTTCTTTTGTATCGGACCCAACATTGTTGCCTCGACGACCCGTTTACATAATCTTTTATTTGATCAATCAAAATCGTTGGTGTGTAATATGTATATTTAGAGAAAGAAAAACTAAATTATAAACCGGCTTTTTTAATTTGTATGAC